>JAZGTK010003808.1:0-26251 GCA_036877625.1 Ambastaia sidthimunki
ACACACACACACACACACACACACAGCTATCAGGTAGCTGGCAGTGGCCCCGGTTTGAGGAAAAGACTCAACAACAGCAGGACGTCAGCACCTGACCCTGGCCCTGTATTACCTCTCCATAGACAGGCATCATGGGAAATCAAAAAGAGAGAGAAGTCAGTCATTGCCAAACCACTGGGAAAATATCTGCTAATCCATGTCTCTTTTGAAGATGTCTAAACCTTTTTGCTTGGCAAATAGTTTTGGAATGCTGGAGAAAAGTTTAGTTTTTAGTAGGGAACCTTCCCATATAAGATCATTATTTTTTAAGGCTGAGAAATATTTTGGTTTATGTGTGAATATGTCTCAGAATCAGTGGAAGAATGGCCCTTGCGTAGAGCTTTTCTTAATTCATTTTAGTCAGCTAGGAAATTAAAGAAATTCCCTGTATGCAATGGCATTATCCTGGCCAGAACTTCTCTGAAACAAATCTAATACATGTGGCCCATACGCACACTGTATGGTTGTACAACTGTCTAGACGTTATTTCTGTTTCTGAAGAATATTGTTTGTGAATATGGTATTATATTGCATATATGTATAATGGATACTGTATAGTCCACTTTACATGGGGTTTGGATTACAAAGTCTGGGTTTATTTTGCAATAACAAGAGCAACTCTAGATTATGTGGTATGGTCAGTTAAACAAGGTTACTATAAACAGTCATTGTCGTTAACAGTCGTTAAACTGACCAATCAGCTGATCAGAATTGAGTATTTCAAGATTAATCAATACAGGATACAGAAATAAACCAAACTGTATGGCATAATACATTGCGTAGCAAGTCAATGTTAATAATTTGAGGTCAGTGGATGAGGGGAAATAGTTGATTAGGAACTACTTTATGCTTGCCAAAAGAAAAAAAAAATCACTGTGCTTAACCTGGAAAATGAGGCAGTGACTTTGAAATACAACTGTAATGTAGTTTAGTGCAGATTATTTTGTGTATTTTTTTTCATACTGTTTAAATGTGAGAAATTAGATATAATTACTAAATGTGCTGGGAACTTGCTTTTACAACATGAAGAACGTCTCAAATTGTCAAACATGTTTGCACTTACCCTGCAGGTGTTGCAACAGTGTCATCCCGTAGGCCAAAACCTGTTAACAGACTTTTAATTTCCTGGTCAGCTATCCCTTTACATTTAGAAACACATCAAAATAGGATTAAGTTTCTAACAGGTTACAAATTTCAAAGTAAAGACATTCTTTACCCATAAGGATACAGTGAGCACATTACTTCAGTGTCTGGGGTGCCTATCATAATCTCCACGACAGACAATGTGAACTGTAGTTAAATATAATGGAACCAATGGAAATGAAAATAATGTCTGGGACTAAGAATCTTAACAATTCTTATGCTTACATGACAATGTCTTAACTCCTCATATCAAACAAAAACACCTATAGCCGTGACAATAACCACTATGTTTATATCACTATATATATATATCAAAAAATTTACTTTGAGATGCTGATGTAAAAGTCAAAATAAATTTACAATGCATTAATCACAATTACAGTGAATGCTGGAGGTGTAACCTGTGGGAAAAATATGGGCATCAAAGTAATACAACAACCCTAACCTTGATAAAAGATTTGACTGACATAATGCAATCTGATTAGACTTTTAAGTGGGGCCATCTGAACATAGTATGTTTGGAGTACTCCCCTGAGCTCCTACCAAAATGCTTACTCTTTGTTCTTTTCACAGTTTGCACACATTAACAGAGTATGATTGTACACCTTCTAAAGATCAACTCTAGGAACACGCTGGTTGTTTTGAAACCCTACCACAAACAGTTCTCATTAAACATCTTCAACAATGTCTGTGCCAATTTTCGGCTAGGAATCAGCATGTAGCATGTTTTGCTGGGCTCAAGTGACATGTAGACAGTTCAGTGTTACGCAATGTGTCATGGGAGCTTGAGACACTTGCATGATATGATAAACATAACCCTGAGTGGCAATGCCAAGCTTTGTTTGGGTTTGACTGAGCTGAATTCAAAACACAGAGCTGGGAAAAATAGATGAACTTCTGTGTGAAAAGACTGATAGTGCAAACTGGACTCTGGAGGTAGGCCAGATATCGGTACACAAGGGATGAAGAAATGCCAAATCTGGTGTTTAACAATCTCTTTGCCTAGTTGACATGATTGCCAGTCATCTAGAAGAAGACATGTGGGACTGGTTAGAGTCTCTGGGTATCTCTATAAACAGAGACGTCAAATACAAGCAGATTTCTAGTGAAAGATTGAGGGCCTCAAATTGCCCATTGGAAAGCAGAAGGAACCTATCAAAGCAACTACATAACTCAGGCTCAACTTCAACAGACAGGATAATAAGACAAAAAATCATATTGCATGGAGGATGATGTTGATGCTGAGGATGATGCCTGTCAAAACATAGAAAGACTTGTCCCAGCTAACAACTGAAAAAGTTTAGGCCTAGCTCCGACAGCCTACCATTCCGCTACCTCAAAACTGTATAAAAAAGGTACAAGACTAATTTGGATGCATCATGACACTGTCTTTTAAGGGTTTAACAACCACATTAAAAGTTCAAAGCTTGTCATTCAAACAAATGTGAACACTTAAAATACAAGACTTGGATATAAAGGGTAAATTTGACAGCTTCTGTGGAAATGACCTCAGGAAACTTGCTGATAAATTGACGCACTTCAAAGGCTACCTGTTATTGGCCCCGATTCCAGCATG
Source organism: Ambastaia sidthimunki (assembly GCA_036877625.1). Taxonomy (NCBI): domain Eukaryota; kingdom Metazoa; phylum Chordata; class Actinopteri; order Cypriniformes; family Botiidae; genus Ambastaia; species Ambastaia sidthimunki. The sequence goes on from JAZGTK010003808.1 coordinate 2,759, forward strand.
AACCCAACCTTTTGAAGAAGCTTTTAAAGCAGTGGTCACAATGTTCCCTTCCATCTCTTTCAACACCTATTCCTGCAGTCGTGAGTCACTGCAGTAACCCTGGTGCCAGGCACTGATTGATTGCTGTAATGGGATTTCATATATGTGGAAGGGGGGTGATGGGAGGGTGGTGAAGCACTTGATCATTAGCATGTTGATGAGCAGCGTTCACTCCATTATTCAACCTCAGATTGAGAATGAGACCTCAGAACAAACGCATGTTCTCTGCAGGCCAAATGGGACCCGTCTCAAGGTAGACGCGAGACAGAATTGGAAACGGCAATGACGTCAAACTGCATAAATGAGGCCCTGTTACTGTTTGACGCCTTGAAATATGTCACTTAGGGTACCTGTCATCATTAGCGCCAATGACTGTTTTAATGGAATTTTTTAATGGAATTTTGCTATCTTGATCTAATCCAGACGAAGCGTGACATTTAATGCCCACTGTGCCGCATGTTCTCCCTTGAGTCTACATACAGCTCCCGGTTCATTGTGTGCTTTCTCTAATTATTATTGAAATGTCAAGTAAAAATGATTGGAATCAAATGAATTCCATATAATCGTTCCATCTATTTGTGGCCACAACTTCCGTGTTCCAAATTCTCATTGACCACCCTGTCAAGAAAAGACTATCAAAGCATGTCAAAGTGGTCAAAAAGACAGCGTGGCTATTCACAGCTTGCAAATTCATTGGAATTGAGAGGAAACCTTGTTAGCATGTAATTTCCTTCACACAAAAAGTAAATGACAGGTATACAGTAATCAGCAACTAAAATCTGAACAACAGTCCTTCTGGTTCACTTTTATTAACAAGACCTTATATTAAATGAAATACTGCTCTCATTCTTGTTGCTCAGTTTTCTCAGCATCTCCTCAGAAAGCTTCCGGAAGACAGCGCTGCTTGGCAGTGTTGGAGGGAACAATCGTACCGCAAGGGCTTTGAGGTGGAAGAAAACATCTTTATTTGAGCGAGCATGGTAAACCAGTGTTCGATGGCTATCCCCCAAACCAAGACATAGTCCTTTTCCCCTTCCTATCATTCTAAGCAGCCAGATGGCAAAGTGATATTATTTGGGACAGACCATAAATTTTCCTTTGAATAAGATTTGGCCTCAGTTACAAATTTGACCAGAACCTTGACCCTCAAGCATCCTCGAGTCATATAATAACTAACTGGCCAAATGTATACTTTCTGGGCCAGATCAGCAACAGATGGTTTATTTTCGATTTCCTACAGGCTACAAGCAGTTGATAATAACAAAAAAGGATATTGGGGAAAATCACTTACTCTAGAATGAACTGCAATGCAGGACTTTGGTCATCTCTTAAACATTTTTAATATCTAGGCACTTTTTACACTAATTAGCAGTGCTGCTAAGACAAGCCTTGATGAGCCCCGTGATAAACTGGCCACCTGTCCAGAGTGTTTGGCTACCTTTGGCCTGAGATATGATGAAAAAGACCCATGTGACCCCATATTGGCCATACAGGTGGCATAAACAATGGTTGGATGGATGGCCAATAAAATAGGCAAAATAAAACACTGAAGGATGGATCTGATCCATGTTTCAGAATCCATACACACATACATAATGTGATTCAAATGTATTAGCACATACAATGGTGAGTACTGTGAGTGACATTTGTTTTGGAACAACCCTTATATTTACTGTAACATAACAATCTGTAACTAAGGACTGCTCCCAAATTGGATGTAGGAGGAAAAATGAAAAAAGAAACTTCAGAAGGTATAGACTTTTTGCTTCTGGATGTTATTGTGCTTATATTAATAAAAATGGGCCATTGTTGTAATCCAGAGAACATGTCAATTAGGAATTCTGATGAATGGATGATTGATTGTGCAGATTAACATTAGTTTGTTTGGATTCACCTCTCCAGGTTTCTGTTGCTCTTTTAAGTTGCAGGCTTATTCATTGCCAGATTTTTTAATTGTCTCCCCTGACATTAAGTGAGTAAGAAGTTTCACATTATAATTAAGTGCAAGATACTCAGAACTGGCCACACAATCACAGTGTGAGTTCCTGTCAGAGACCACAGGTGGGTGGTGAGATCAACCCCTAAAAGACTATTAAAGAAAACCATAAGCTACACATCCCAAGAAAGTCTGCAAGAAGGATATTATGGTGGGAGAAAGTGAGTGTGTGGTGCAGACTTAGGGGTCAAGGAAATATCCTGTGGGTTGGGCGAAAAGAACAGCTTGGTCTGGGGTGTTAAAAATGGAAGCATCAGTACCTATGAGGAGGAAGAGTTAGAATGGTTGCATGCCTGTTTTTATCATCACTTTTCATTTGCTGCTGTTGAGCAAAAAGGAAACATCAATGTCCGTAAGCCTTTCGGAATACCCAATATTAAAACTATGGAAATCTTGGAGAAACACCTGCTGTAAAATGTGGACACAAAACAGAGACACAAAAAGGATATTAATAATTTTGTTACGTTTTCACTATTCTGGAAATGATCTTAACATGTTAATGGAAGAAGTGTGCTCAGCTATTGTTTGGCTACTCAACATAATGATATTTCAGTGAGCAGAAAGCTAGTTTTTCTTTACAGTGTCACAATCTCGTTTAAGTTACAGCCTGGTATGACCTACACACACACAAGTCACCAGTATAACACACTACAGGTCTAGCATGCCTGTCATTCCTCTTACACATTTAGAAAACTCTTGTTTAGGTGTCTTAAATTAATAAACACAGCATATGTCTTACAATATGGCCCTTTCCAGTATAACTAACATTTCCTTTTTGAAAAGTAGTATCAAAATAGAGTCAGACCTGAATCTGAGTGAATTTTAAAAGACTACTGCCGCCCTAAACCTCCACCAGTGTCATGACCAATTGGAATGTCTAATTTAAAACTCCAGCAATAATGAAAGCTGTGAATATATGCAGGTGACTTGCTAAGGGTGCATGCTAAGCTATTTTAAAACATTTCTACTCACTTCCTATGTGTCCTTATGCATCGTTCCTTTTCAAGGAAAAATAAATTACTGAGGGAACCCTTTAAACGTGGCTGTTCATAACAAATTTTTCAACTAAGTTACATAAACAAAGTTGTATTTAATTGCATTTTATAGTAGTATGTTTATCTGTTAAAGTTTATGCTGTCACATGCATTTGTGTTAATTCAAAAATGTGTAAATTCACTAAACTGATTTACTACTTCAGCAGCACTCCTGATAAAAACAGTGTCTCTATCACTGAATAAATCACTTCATCTAAAAGAGACGTTGGAGTGTGTTTTATTCCTGGCAGCAGTAAATCATCAGATGATGATCAAGTGATGGAGGAGAACATTACTGCCCATAAATCCAGAAGTGTGGTGTAGACACACTTTTAGCATTTAAAAGAGAYGATTAAAGTGGCTGGATTGCTGGGATGGAGTGATATTGAACATTTCCAGAGAAAACATTGTGGTAATCTGCTGGATCCTCCATATAGAACTCCTTGCATTTGTTAAAAATGATTTGGTGTGTTTATGCCATTATCTGGTTAGCATTTGGGTGATAATACAATGCAGACAGCACTTAAATAACGCTAAGGGTCGCATCTTAGTAAATTTGGCTCTTATTATTTTTGTGTCTAAAAAATATGGTTCTGATTACATTATGATATATCTGTACCTTTTTTGTTAAAAATAAACAAAAATATTTTTTTTTCAATTGAGCATTTACATAACGAATGAGTGTTCAAAATGGTGTCCGGGCTTTACCCTGATTCGCAATAATACGTTTATAATAATACTTTTAAATTTGCGCTGTCAGGTGCAAGTCATTTTCTGGGAAATTTCAATTTGACATGTGGTTATGTCATGTATGTAAATAAAAGGATTGGCTACTAAATTACTAAATTATTTCAAGTCTTCTAAAGACATATGTTTGCTTTGTGTGATCAGCAGACCAAATTTAAGTCTATATTCACTAAAACATCTTCCCCTCTGCAGCAGCTCTCAAGTTAAATACTATGCCATTAGATATGGGGTTTGATTTTTTTGTACCATATCCAAGATATTCTTCAAAAATTTTACTTTTGTGTCCCTTAGAAAAAGACAGTCATATGGGTTGGAATTTAGCAAGTTATGTTTTTAAGTAATGACATTCTGTGACAGAATAGTTTTACTCTTAAAATCCTAATCTTAATGAGATAAATACACAGATTAATTAATTAATATTACAGCATGGGGTCAGTGTGTGTCTCCACAATTATATAATTTTCTGATAATCATGTGCTTCAACCCAACACTGGGTTTAAAAGCTCTGTAAAATGACTTTAACATGACCAAACAAACAGTTTAAATGAAGGAAGTCATGTAGTCTCTATAGAGGAATGCTGCCTTCATTGCCATGGCATTATTTATTTGTCATGGTGGAATCCCAAGGGTTTGGCCTCTGAAAACCTGTTGAAAACATTATAAGGCACAGATAACCAACCCACAACACTGACGCTCAAGTGGGGCAGTTATACAATATAATTCAAATAAAAGTATGTTTTTTATAGTTGTAATGTCTGTGAAAAGTATATGTTTATTTGAATTACATTGAATTAAAGAGGACCACAGAGAAAACACAGACAGGGCTTTCCCTGGAAGACCAGTATTTCATGGACATGTCACATGGAATCATGATGCATGCTTCACAGTGGACATGAATTAGTGCACTGAAGAGAACAGAGACTAAGCATGTCCATAAACTGCGCTCAGAACAATGTGTGTGTGACAGAGAGAATGTAAACTGGTTGTAATGAGACAATATCTGGTTAACAAGGTGAATATTTAGCAAATATTATGAAATACACACCAAGGTTTTTGAAAAAAAAATGGAAATGAAGGCCCAATAATTTAATCAAATCAACTGGCAATGCAGAGTCCAATTTTAAGACAATAAATGTAAGTGGATTTATTTTCAGTTGACCACACTTCAGTCCTGAAATATCCTAAATGACTGCAACATAAAAAGTGTTTATGAAAGTATAACTGGCCATGTTAAATTCAAAAGGGTTTTTGCGAAAAATAAAAAATAAATCTATCCAATTTTACTTGCTGTCTACAACTGTAATCACAGTAAAAAATGTTCAATTTTTGGAATGGCTCCAGATAAACGCATAAGCTACTTAATGTGAAGCTACTTCAAATAAGTATTAGTCAGCAGATAGGAACTTAAAGGGCCTTCCACACAATAGTGTATTTTTATATAGTAAAAATGAAGGTACACATTTTCAGATGACACTTCTTGGCCTCATGCATGGGGTTAGTGAAGTGCCATTTGTAAAAGATTCAATCTTCCACAAAGTGCTCATGGGAAAATGTCATGCAGGCTCTGTGTGGAGTTATTTAACCAAAGCCTGTCTTATAAACTGAACTGTCATCAATCACAGAGACACTCATGTAAGGCATTACATATCACAGTAATGACTTTTACATATGTTCATCAGGCTGTAACAATTACTTTTAGTAGGTGATGGTCTCCTAAATGCACACACACATTTGTATGTGCATTTCACACACACTTTAAAGCATTTTTAGCATTTAAATACTTTCTCCTGTCCTGGCTGAATATGCAGAGACAAATATAGGCAAACTATTCCTAAGGTGAATTCCCCAAAATAACCATTGTCTCTGAAATTTGGGGCGGTACTGTTTGTCTAACCAATGTCATACGAGGGAGTGTTATAGAAACACACATGCAATTTCATTGGCTGATGCTAGTTTTGCAAAAATGATGCACTTTTAAATATTCTGTAGTCTGACATTTTGTACAGATATACAGTGCATGTACTCACACCAATTATTTGGACATTTTCCTACACAAGCTTGGACATGCTGATGGGAATGCTTGTAAGTATAAATGTTCAAATATGTGGAATGTTAAAAATGCTCTCGTTTATAAGCCTCAGGCAAATGACAGGGGTTGTGTTGTGTTGCCCTTTCCCAGTGCCACAGGGCAGAGCACTTACAAATTGCCTTTGAGTAAGTGAAATGTAATAAAAACACTTCTGCCCTTGAAAAATTGTACAGCGTCTAGAGTTTTAAGTCCGATTTAACAGCATAATGCACTCAACATTTCTGCTCCAAGACTCCAAAGATTGACTTACAAGAGGCTAAGCATATATGCATGAAAATATATACCTGAGGCCTGATTCTGAGTGGCTGCGTTGATGCACTCTTTAAAAAAACAAACATGCATTCAGGCTCTCTTAGGACAACCCCAGATCTCTTGAACTCAACAGTCTATGATGTAATTGGTTTCTGGGAAGTGACAGCTTTGTCCAAAGGTGTTTATATACTGTAAAACACGTTTATGCATGTCCTGGAAATACGAAAAATAGAGGAAGAAACAAACAATAACACTTAATGCCACTTGTCAACAAATGATTATGTGTAACAATACAGAGAAAAAGCATTGCAAGTTTGTGAATAAAAAAATATGAAAGTGATCTTGCGCCTTATATTGACTTGATGTTAAATACAGCATTAAACCAACTGAAACACCGTTTTCAGGTATCAATAATAGTGTACAAAATAAAATTAATTACTTTTTATCCGTATTTGATTATGTTTACACTTAATCAATCAGGCCTAATCAAGCTCAGTCTGGGTAAAGTGGGGACAATGGAAACATTGTCTAGGGCCCTATGATAAGGGGGGCTCACAAAATATGTCCTTTCAGTGCTGAGTGTATGGGTGGAGGGGCCTAAATTTATAGTTACTCACCATATATAATTTTGTCCCAGGGCCCCACAGTCTGCACTGAATAGGTCTTTTACGGGGAAAAATGTACAGAAAAATATTGTTCCTGGGGCAAAGTGCAAGAATATTGACTGTAAATAATGTGCTGTGGTTTAGTATTTGCTAGCTCCATAAACTCGGTTATTAGACATTTGTAGATATTCAACCCCATAACATTTAAAAGTGTTGTGGGCTATTATTCTTTTATTTAAAGAACATGTAATTTAATTGAATAATACTACCATAATCTACTAGATTTATCTATTGGTATTTTGCAAAGCAGTCATCAAATATTTATGATTGATGGTGATAGTTAAATTCTAATTTCTTGAAAATCTTAATTTTTCAAATGAAAATGATCAAAATATAAATACATTTTTCCTGAAATGCTGAGACACAAAGGAACAATTTCTTGAGAATTATTCAAATAACCTTTTTACAGTCGCATTTGTCACCCATTATTAATTTATTTGAAAGTTACTGGGCCAATATACAGCAAGAACAACCCCTATTTACTTTCAAACATTTAAAAGTATATTTTCTTTATATCAGGCCATCACTATTAGTCAATGCTCACACAGTTCATGCACATACAGTAAGCAACTAAAGTAGCTTTATAGGAGTAACAATATTATTGTGTGAAGTATGCCCAAATGTAAAAAAGCCACTTATCAATGCCAGCATTTTTCTAAATCTTAAAGGGATCAAATGTGAAGACAAGCTTGATCTCACAGCACCATGTGAAAATAACTTGGATTTGACATACACTGTAGGCAGATGTATGGGTGTATAAATCATAAATGGATGGATTCAAGGTGGCGTGAGCGTGTGTTGGTAACATTCACTGGTACTAAAACCCGTTTGTTCTCTTGGCAACACATGAAACATTCTCACCTGTTAAGCTTTGTACAAACCTTTTCTATACTGCCATTTATTTAAGGCTTTATTTAGCAGATGCTCCTGCAGGTTACAGCCTGTTATTATTGAGGCAATGGCACGTACTGGCAAATATTAATTACTCCACTCTGTAACTTAGTTTGCATTTTTAGATTTATTTGAATACTATAGTTGAAGTTCTGACAACTTACACTATAAGTACGGCATCTCATAGCTTTTCTGTATGATATGCTTGCTCTGATCTTTAAGTCAGACCAACTAGCATAGCTGATCAGTTGGATTAATCCATATGTGTGGGCCAAGACTGAACAAAAAAGTTTTTATTTTTTCCCAGCATACATATACAGTGTGTGTGTGTGTGTGTGTGTGTGTGTATAAACCTGTAAATGTTACAAATTCAAGTACATCCACTAACAGCAAGTCTGTTTTCACGAATTCAGTAAACATGTCAAATAAATGGAGCGAATTAGAGTGGGAGCATTGTTCTAAAATATTTTGCTAACATATTTTGTATGCTAAAATGTAAGCACATAAAATCTCTAAAACCATGCAAACGTTAACCCTTATTTTTAAAAGATTAAAACATACATTTAAAAAAATATAGAGTGTAAAATAAAAGCATAAATAGCCATATATGCCAATCAAACATGCTGTCTACTGGTCTATGGTAAAACTTTGACCCTGCGGCTACATACTATGTCAGGAGGGAATGAGATAATCACCCACACGTCTGAGCATGTCTGGGTTCATAAGTCAGACACAGAGTGAGCCTGACATTGATCACGGTAATATTTAGCAACATAGACGGGTTTGTAAGTTGAAGGGTGGGTCTCAGGAAAGACATACAGCTGATCTGTTCTAGGCATGGCCTGTCGGACCTGGTATGCCATGTACACTTAATCCCTGTGACTCATTAAAATCTACCTCATAACTGTCTGAAAGAAGAGATATGCCCAGTTAAGGAAAAGTAAAAACATGATTTGCCTCTTCTTCCATGACGCAGTGTCTTTTGTTTGGTAATCAACCTTGGTTGATTTAGTAATCGACATTTTTATTATATTAAAGGGATAGTTCATCTAAAATAGTAAATTCTGTCATCACTGACTCACCCTTTTGCTTTCCAAACCTGTGTTACGTTCTTGACAAAAGGTGTAAATTATGACAGGAGTTTCATTTTTGGATGAACTATTCCTTTAAATGTCAAAACAAGGAAAGAGTGCAGCAACAGACAACACAGATGCCACCACAGACAAAACAGATGAAATCATACTTACAGATTTAAACAAACATTCCCACTAAAAGCATCTGTTGCTGACATGGCAGAGCTCACAAAATGAGATCTCTGTTGTTTCTCCCAGACAGGATTGGAATCAAAAAGATGTAGAGGTTTACACAAGATATCAACAATGTTTTACGATTGCCAGGCTACAAGAAGTCTCAGAGATTTCAACATGAGCTCTAACTTTTCCCACAAAATTCTTCCAGGAGCAAATTATCTGAGGTATGCTAACATTAATGTTACAGCAACAATCATCAACAATCATTTCATTTATCTTGGATTTCTCGATGAATTGCAGGAAGAATTAAAACAAAGGTTTTCTTAGCTATTAAAACAAACACAAACCATTATAGGTTTTTAATGAAGCAGAAATATCTCCCATCTAACGCCACCTTGTGTCTAAAAGAAATTCCAATCTGGATTAAACCAGTAAAACATGGATAATGTTTAGACACACCTAAAGAAAATTGTTCTTGTGACGAAACGTTAGAATTATTAGGGAGGGATGTGTAATAGGATGACATGTCTGTTGTGTTTGAGTGTATGAGTCACACCGGCAGGGAATCCCCAAAATGTAACACACTGACATGACTGGATCTATCTGGAAATAGATCATCAATGTTGTCTTGGCACAGAAACAAAACAACCATGAAAACCTACAAAATGAGTGATCACTCATGTGTATCGTGTTTTTACCTGCCCAATCAGGCCAGATACTGTATAAAGGGGCATCTTTTTATGTACTTATTTTTTATAACCAAACTAAGGCAATGGGGAATGCACACTGTGTGGCTATGAAATTTTGTTGAGGATTGGAATGGGTCTAAATATCAACTTGAATAAACATCTTTTCTTTCCTACTTTCTTGGTGATTCATCAAGAACCAGATCTAAAAATGGAAAAGTCTGTGACTTCATTCGAAACAAATAATGTAGTAGAGATGTCTAAGGATATCATATCCAGAACTGATGAATAATCCAAGGACCCTTAAAATTTGGCTTGCGTCTAGGACATTGTAGATGTGTGTTTACGTGCACAAATGTTTAGCAGAGAAGTTTTTGGCACGCCTTCAGACTAAAAAGTAATTTGACATAAACTTTTACATTTTTAACCAGCAGATGCCTGCTTGGAAGACCATCCCCAGAAGATTGGTGTTTACAATATTGCACCATTCCAGGACAGAACAATGCATCTCTTGTGAGCAAAGAACCGTTTAATAAGGGCCACATTGAGAAAGTAAAGTCTAGCCAAAGTATCTCAAAGTTATCCAGTCTATAACTGATGTTAGTAAGGAGTCCATACAGAGGGACCCTAGACAGTAGGTTTATTAAACACATTTTCAGAGGCTAAATGTTGTATGGCTCCAGTTGAGGAAAATATGATAGTTCTATACTAACAACTTCATAGTTAATTTTACCTTAAAAAATGTTCAGTTACATGAAATGGAAAAAAATGAAAATGAGGTACCACAATTTAAGCTAGATTAAGCTGCTATAGTTGGTTTCCCAGGCTGATCATTTTATGAGTGCCAAAACCTCTTAAAGGCCAGTAAAGGCCAGCCTGACCATATTTCAATATTTTTGTACCACGAAAGCTAAACTGAATACTTGTACTGTTAGTCATTAAATGGCTAAGACAATCATTAGTCAACATTTGCAGATAATTAGGTAATTAGATAATTAGTTTACCTTTGTCTTCATTGACTTGGTCCATAGGCCCATTTATGTGTAAACTATCAGGATGAGGTAGATGGCATTATGACCACTTCCAGGTTCTTCCAGAACATTTTAAAGGTCCAGTGATGCATGTAAGCCACAAGATGCACCCAAGATGGTTTCATTTTCATTTGTAACCTCTTCATTTGTTGGGCTCCAAATGTCTAGACTTCTCAGAAAGAAAGCCAATTTCTCCTGATGAGGGTTGACTTCTTAGAAACTCTTCAAACCTGAAACCTAAAGGTCTGGTCACACAGAATGAATCTAATGATTCACAAATAAATGAGGAAAATAAACAAACATGGAGTGTTCATTTGATGAAGACAAGTCACTACTGGAATTAGGTAGAATCAGAAGATTCTTGCCTTGCGACTTGTTTTTCACAATTATTAACATAGAATCAAAAGAATTCCCAAGTTTTACTACAAATTTACACCATATGGCACAGGAATAACATTTGAATACAATTTAATATTTCAAAGAACTACCTATTAGTGGTAAAACTGTCAACAACACATGCCCTGTTGTAGACCACTATTCAAGTCAACATCTATCATTAACCAAATGTCAAATGGGTATTATTTATTTGCAATCTTTTGGTATTGTGTTATGACATTTTAAAGTCAAAGTTTCCATGGCGTAAGCGGCTGAATGATCCAATATTTTGAACAGGACTTGCAAAGGAAAAGGGCCAAACCGCACAGAGTATTAGTTTCATTTTGTTTTTATTGTGTTAGTCTGTTCAATGTGCATATCGGTCTGACACAATGGTCAGTTTTTTTTTAAACTTTCCAAAAAAGTTCATTGATCAATTACCATACAAATCAGATTAGACTTAACGGAACCGATCAGGTTAAAGCAATTTTCAAAAATGTTTGAACATGTCAAAAATGAAGCAAGAACCAGTGAGTTACTTTAAATGATCCTCAGACTTTAAATGTAATAAACAGGGTTGTAGCATAAATGGGCAACTTGGGCAATACTAAATAATTGTGTAATGCAACTTTAAACTTAAAACATTACCTCATATGTAAACTAAATATATATGGTGTCAAACTAAGAAAAACAGTTGGAATGAATTAGCAGGATAAATTGATCATTGATCAATGTTTTGCATTGTCACTCACTGTTGTGCCATAAAAAAGATGAAAATGAAAACTATAATTAGTTTTGAGGGTTTTTTTTTAACTTTGTAACATTACTTTGTAAGAGACCTAAGAGAAACCTGTTGCAGCAAATACAGCAAGTCTGAAAAACTAACTAGTAGTTACTAAGCTCCTATTTTAACTTTTTTTTAATGTCTAGTTCAACTAGTTTATTAATGTCTTAGTTTAAGTAAGACTTTATGAATGGCTTGTGCAACTCTGGTCTATTAGGCTACATGTTTAAAGCATGTAAAATATCACGGGTGCCTGGCAACGCAATGATGTAAAAGAACAGATGAATCATTCTTTTTTATCAAAACAAACTATTCAAAAAACAATTTGAGGAAATGAGTCGTAATTCCCAACTGTACTGCTGTGGAAACACAATCCCGAGAGTGTGCAATTTAAGAGATAACAGATGAGATCTCTTTAATATCTCAATTGTTTCTCTTAGACAGACATTAAATAGAGATATTGTAATAGAGAGAAATGTAAACTTTTGCTTATGTGTCATCTCAGATATTTCTCCTCAAAGACCCAAAAATCTCACAAATGTCTACACCGTCTTCACCAGAGTTTTAGAAGACAATGTCAAGATTGCAATCACAAGTCAGTACTATTGAAGATTTCAATATAAACTCCAACATTTCTCATTAAATTTAACTAAAATAATTATATAAACAATTATCTCAGATGTATCTATTCCTATTCCTAACAACTTTAGCAGAAATACTGAGGACAAAGTTAATAGCAAAAATTAAAAACAACCAAGATTTCCTGAGCTATAAATAAGCAATCTCTACGCAATAAACATTTTCCTTTGGGAGATAATGAGCGGCCACATGTAGAAAAAAGCATAAACATTTCCAGCTAGTCCATCAGCTACTTTGACATTTAAACATTTCTCAACCACTTTGACCTCACCGCCCACAGCTTTCTGCCACGTCACTTCAAATTCAGAAACTAACACACAACATATTCTAAAATCTCACTTTTCTCATGTAGACTTCACACAGTGATTTGCTAATTCAGAGGCTTTCGAACAAGCCTGCTTGGACATCTGTAAGAGAAACACAGAGAAAGAATTGCCCATTTAATCCACTAAATAACCAATTAAATGGGTTCAGCGCAGGGACGACGAGTTAGTTTGTAATGTCAAGGGCTGCGTTGTAAGTAAATGTGAAAAAGAGACAAGACTGCCAACTTAGCTTTCACTGCTTAAACCTGTTTGTGTAGAACTTGTGTACAATTACAGCGTGTTTCTGGATGAACCATATGGTTTATCACTACACATTGTGGGACAGGTCAGGTAACAGGATCTGTAAACCAACAAGAATTATTTCTTTGATGGAGGTCTGGAAAGAACAAACCATGCATTTAACATACTTATTTGAAACTATAAGGTGACAAGGATTTTTTTTCTTGTGGTGGGGAGAGGGAAGGATGTAAACTGCCTTTGGAAACTTCTGTGTGCTGACTGCTTGTATAATGTTCCAGAATTCAGAATTGCTCAGAGGGAGTGATGTAATGTTATCCTAAGTTTACATTTTGGATGCTTGCGACTATCATCGTTACATACATATAGCAAAATATACCCTGAAGGGTATACAGCTGGCTGACTGTACATTATCCCGCTTATTCCACAGACACTTGCCAAATAAACCACAGAGTGTGGTTGATGCTGTAACTACACAGTTATGTGGGCAGAAAGCCTGTTGCTCCATTAACTGCCATTCAAAAGTAGCTATATATTCTGGATGAATACCTTTTTGTAAGACATAAACATAAATGAATTTTCACTTGAATTTTTGTAGCTAATAGTGGATAGTGACTGATAAATATATGATTAGTGGACAAAAAGTGTTTACATATGTGACCCGATCTGGCAAAATGAATTGAATGTTGCAACGTTCCATTTTAAGATACGGGCCGATAATGTGAAAAAACAATGAAAATATCAATTTTTCTTTTTTTAGCCAATTTCAAGGAAACAGACTCATTTTGCTACATCGGGTTACATATAGATTATCAGATTAATGGGAGAAAACTCAAAGTGTACCATCTGGTTTCTCATTTGTGTCTACATGCTGAGGTATGAGTAACATTATTGTGTTTGCTAAAGCATTAGGCATTTTATTGCCTAAATGACAAACTCCACATGGTGTATGTTAGTGAGGACTGCTGACACTGTACAGGAAATAAAGATGAAGAGCTTGCTATAAATAATATGCAGAAGTCTATGGTACATTTAAATGAAAAATCAAGCCAACTATTATAAATCCTATATAAAATAGATGTGCACACCCATATAACCCACATCAATACATGACAATATCAGCATCTTTTCTCTTATTCTGTCTGTTTCTCTTACTGTATATGGTCATGTTAAAACTTGGAATATCTTAAAAAATCTGGAAAATTTTTACCATGTCATTTTCCTTTTGTTATTTTATTAATGCCTTAAACGTTCAATTTTAAAATTATTTGTTTTATTAAACAAGGTGAAAGTCACTTGTAAAGACATATTGATTATTTATAATTTCCTAGCTTTAATCTTGTTAAAAAAATTGTTAAATTCGGTGAATTAGGTAAGATACTCAAAATGTATAAACTTGATCTTATCAAAACATTATTTGACATGCTGTGGAAATTACGTTACTTGGTTCACAAAAGGTAATTTCTTATTTAAAGCCCACAAGTACCCATAATTAGTTTGCGCACAAGGGACAGGACATATAGAAGTGGAGACAGATGTCAGTTCCTGGAATCAGCAGCCACGGCAAAATCAGATCTGACAGGAGGATAAACCAGAGGAAAGCTTGCAAAGTTATTGACACCTACATGGATACAGACTCACAGACTACGCAAACACATACATGTGCGAGAGCGAGAGTCTGAGCATTAGGCAATTTCAATTCAAAACTTAATAAAATGTGTGATCAAAGATCAGAAAACCCACCGGTTGTGACGCACATGAGCAAAGCAAAGCCAAAAGCAATTTCATGACTTGAACATTAAAATCTAGTTACAAGTCACCTGCTATTATAGTTGTTTCAGTATGATGATCTGTAGACATAACAGCACGAAAACACTTTCATCTGTGACGCATTTTCTGTTTATGGAATATTGGTATTTTTTTGTCAATGACATGTATTCCCCACCGTTTGAAGACAGTGAGTAACATCATAAACCGGTTGAAGCTGACTATCCTATGAAACCACCTACAAACGCAGGAACCTGCAAATTGTCTTTATATAATGTTAAGTCATTCCAATGACGCATTTTATGTGTAATCTGCTATGCAGCTTCAAACAAGGGTTTTGGCATTTAATCATTCCTACCCTCCGACCTTCCACCCACAGTTTCACCTTTACGCAGTGAAGACACTTAACCAGGTACACACAGTTTCAAATAAACAGCGTGACTTAAAAGGCAGCATGGTAACATCATTTTCAGCAACTAAAAGCAGACATCCTGAACACTGGTCATGTTTTCCATTGGTCAGACAAACAGTCTCGCCCAAAACTCACACCATAGGTCAAGCCAAAGTTGTTGTTACAGGCTAGTCAGGTTGTTCAAACAAACAGAGCAATGTTTTAACGTGCTTACATTTTTTAGGGTACTTCATCTATTAACTTCTGAAAAATTACACATCACCTTTAATGGAAATGTTCTGGGTTAAATACAAGTTAAGCTCTACCAGCAGCATTTAGTTTAAAATATAACATACTAGTGCAGTATTTAGACTTACAGACTTACTTTGGACTTTTAGTTTAGACTTATTATAAACTTACTTTGTTGGGAGACCACAGCTGTTGACTTCTATTGACTTACAATGTATTTTGACTTACAAACTTCAATTGGTCAAAATAATTTACTATTGCAATCAATAGTATACCACTGGTTCTTTCAATAGAGTTTAACTGTATTTAACGCTTAACAAAAAAAAAATATTGTACATGATGTCAACATTTTAGAACATTACCACAAACTTTATCACGTCAACAAGCATATTGTTTTCACTATCTAGTACTTCCTGTATTTCCTTACAGAAGGCTGTTTTATGGTACTCTTGTTTTTGAGCAAGTTGATGAATGGCGAACATGGCAGGCATGATCTCCCTCAGGTCCTGTTTGGCCATGGATTGAATGCAGGTGCTAACATCTTGACTGTCTCTCCGTCTCTGTTTCGTAGAATTTAAACTAAGAGATACAGAATGACTGGAAGCTGTTCGTCAACAGTGGAGAAACCCTGCTGGAATAAAACATGTTTTGCCAATCTTGAGACACGTAGGTCAGGGTCAGATGCCTGGTTGTTTACAGGTGTTTAAGTATATGGTCTCCATTAGTCTAAAAACGTATGAATGGCCTCAAAGTCCATATAATATTTATATATTTATATTATTACAAGTAATAATTATTTCTGCACATTGTTTCTAGGCAAAACCCCATGTGAAATACCAGCAGCTGACATATGAATGCAAAAATAATAATGATCTTACACTGACATCTTTGATTTACAAATGTAGGCAAAAAGAAACACAGAAAAAGCAACTTTCTGTTCATTAAAAAACTACAGGAAGGTCACAATCAATGCTGAAGTGTCTGCGTCAAAACAAAAGAGGAAGTTCTTCACACCTGCTATCTTTGGTTTGCCTTCCTGTGAGAGGTCAAAAGGTTATGAATCGCTTAGCTTTATGAGTCACAGAGGCCCTCAACTTGCTTTTATCACCAGGGGAAAATGAACGACGATACAGTAGGACCTTGTTTTTCCTCTTTCTTTGTTTTGTGCTGTGCTGCCTTTAGTGAGATCAAGCAGGTTCTTTAAAGTACGTTTCTACCTGTCACGCTCTTTGTGCTTCCGTTTTCACACTCAGTATAACCTCGAGGTGTCACCTCCTTCTCTTTGGTCTGTCAGTTTGTTTGGGCTTTGTGTACATGTGAGATGCATGCAAAGATCTCAAGCGTGCGCATGCGTGCCTGTATGGATCTATACTGGCAAACGAACCCGTTCACCCTGCGCATTTGTTCTTGTGCTATATGCAGAGTCGAGGCACTCATCCTCTACTCCTCCTCCACTGTATGTCCAGTGCTGTGAAAGCTCTTTCATGACAGCCATCCTCTGGCTAATTAGCTAATTAAAGGAGTCGCATAGGTCGGCCATACTGATTTGAATCATTTCCATAGGGCTGCAACAACGAAGGCTATGCGGTGAACGTGCTCTTGCTACAAATTGCCCCTCGAGGCTGGGCTGTTAGGGAGGTGTGTGCGGTGTATGAGAGTGACAGATAATTTGGACTTTGCATATAATGAGGCATGCTAGGAGGGCAGGAGCGTCACAGCTAATTGAGTTCCATTCATGACGCAATCAGGTATGAATGTGGTCATGCCTAATTAATCCCTTCACAAAACATTGGCTTGGAGCCACTCGACCTTTACAATAAGGGCCATGCACCATTTATCAAGGGGCCACAGATTGATTTCAATGAAAGTGTATGTAAATCACGGCTTATGGTGTTTAGGGATGTAGCGTGTGTTCAACAGCTCCCATTTTTACGCACATCACTGAGAAAGTCCTAGAATTTCATTAATTGACAGTTGAACTGTCTGTTGCCTGTGTGAATGAACCTCCTATTATCGACAAACCTGACGTATGCCAGTGGTCACTAAGGTGCAGATGGCATATTGTTTTATTTCAATATTAGATCTAGTCACCTAACAATGAAAATTCTTTCATCGTTCACTCACTTTCATGTCATTCAAAACCTGTATGACTTTTTTTTGTGGAACACAAAAGAAAATATTTTGAGAAATATCTTGGTGGTTTTGTATCAATGAAAGTCAATGGGTGCCAATGTTGTTTGGTTACCAACGTACTTCGAAATATCTTCTTTTGTGTTTTTCAGAGGCAATTAAGTCTTACTGGTTTTAAATGACACAAGGGTGAGTCAATGATGGAATAATGTTTATTTTTGGATGAATTATCCATTTAAGTACATTAACACTATCAAATGCATCAAGAATGTATATGAACTTGTATAAGAGTTCTTGATTATCATGTTTTTTAAAATAAAATTTATATTTAAAAAGATAAAAGACTTTTAAAAAGTAAAGACATTTAGTGCAGAACAGAAGGGGAATTTAAATCTGTGATTTAAATCTGTGAAGAGTGAAGACACATGCGAGGGAAGTTTTGACTGGTACTATATCGTACAGTTTGTTCTTATAACAATCCTAATATATTAATGATTGAATAAATATGTAATTTGAAATACTCATATACTGCATAAAGACCACGGGTGTTGCTCTCCCCTGAAAATATTTGCCCTTTCTGCATTAAGTAGTAAATTAGTATGTCTAGTGGACTTAGCTGGGCCAGTCCCTTTGGAGCAACCTGGGGTTAAGTGCTTTGCTAAAGGTTCAATAGATAGCTCATGACTTGCTTCTTGTGGGAATTAACAATCTTCTAATTACCAGCCCTCAGCTTTAATCACTGCTGCATACCATACCACCTTCCTCTGCATTGTGTTCTTAGAAAACCCTTTAACTAACAATTAAACATAAGTAAATCTCTTTCCAGTGTATGCCTGTTTGGCAGGCAACAGAGTTTGACTTGGAAAAGTCTGGAAATCTTTGCAGAATCAATTGAAAAGCAGCCCATCTGAGGTGCACATCTGAGACCCCTGCTGTGCAGAGAAGCCACACGAGAAGGAACTGAATTTCACCACACACAGAAAAACGAAGTCAATAATGTGTCACAGCATTGATAAATAGGGATATTAATAGTGTTTGAGATTGTACACTGACAGGGACAACAAGCTAAACTGTTGTTCAGATCTTCAGTCAAGATGTCAATATTGAATCTGAAAAACATGACCTTGACAGATTAGTCAATATCTGATTAAAAAACATTCTGGAGGACATCAGTATTCCTGAAAATAAACAACAGTGCTATGAGACACTGAGAACCCTCTCAAGAAATAAATTACACGCTGACATTTTCAAGTTTTCGTAGAACAATATTTTTTTATGTTTCCATGGTATACATGGGTATCTTTTTAAAAAAAAGGAGCCAAAACGTGAACCTTGAAATAAATCCAGAAGCTAAAGGGACATTTTGTATCATCATTTGACCCATCAGAACAGCAAAGTTAAAAACACTGATGTCCTGGAGATAGGTTCCATTCGTGGTACCAGAAGTAATAAAAGTGCTCATAGGAAGTGTCAGTGTCTGACAGAATCACTTAAGCCCCTGCTGCCTTTCCCTCTGTTACTGTGCTCAGGGGGCGTCCGGTCTACTTCCCATCTGGTCTTCCCTTTCTGATTGGAAAAACACACGCTCCCTTTGTGTTTTGCAGTTGTGTCAAAGGAAGCCTTTCTCGTTAACTGCGGTGGACGTTCATCTATCAACTTTCCAACCCTTCTCCTTGGACTTCACATAAGCAGGTTGAAGAAACAGTTTAGACTTATTTAATTTTTACACTTCCTTTTCTGGGTGTGACCTTAAGGGCTCCACAATCACGTCGCTGAGAACAAATTGGCTTTAACGCCTCTGGAACGAACCAGACTATTGCTCCATGACTGTATCTTGGCGGTCTCCGGTTATTTGTAACCCTGATAGACAAATATTTGAATGGCTGCTGTTCTTACATGCAGCAAAGTGAGTAAGAAGTGTCAGCATGTGAGGCAATGGGAGCCGGGGCCACTCAGTATGATGTAACTTGGGGAGCGCTACATTCTCTGGCCCGTGCAGCAGGCCAAAGCAGCTGGACTGGGTGTTTAGACTGCAGCCTCTTCCCCTCCTCCAAGAACAATTTCCCACTCCGGTTCCACCCCTCATTTCCCACAGCTCCCAGTAAACAGAACACACCCATGGCAGGACTTCAGACACGGCGAACAGACAGTCGAACTTCCAGTCCTGGCTCATGGACGCGTATATATACACGTGTGTGTGGGGGTGAGAGAACTGAAAGCCATAGGTGCAGTGTGAGGTCTGGGCGGACATGGATTGTGGCAGTAAACCTGTCTATCTTTGCCGAGTGCTTGAACTCTCTGACATTTTTTTGAGGTAAAGTCGAAAGGAGTAAGTTTTAGGCCGTAGGGCAGTTTATCATCCTCCAAAGCTCCAGCACTTTTACACTAATGTAAGCAGGAGATATCTTCTCCATTAGCAGAGACAGTAAGGAATTTATAACGTTTACAGAACACCATGGAGGAATTTTTATGGAGCCACCTTCAGAGAGAGGCTCTGGTTGACGGTGAGAAATGAGGGTGGTGAACTTGTAAGATTTGTTGGCTAGCATTCCTGATTTGCATCTTCCCGCTGAAAAACCTCCAACCACATAAAAGGCTCAAACACCTTTTGTTGCATTCAAATTATTCCCTAATCTCAAGCCATTGTGTAAAACAACAAATGAAGCATGGCATAACGCACCCTGTGATGAACTCTTTGTCCCCTACAGGTGAATGACCTGGTGATGAACTAGACCATCACTACATGTTTACTCCCTCTAAGAGGAATATCACACATGGAGTAAGTCATGTCAGTCAAGAAGACCACCCAGCCGAAGCAGCCGTCAACTAAATGAATAATGACACACACAGGTAATAGGACATGTGTGGACTAAGTTAAGTATCTTATCCTGGGGCCCATGTTATGATGAATATCAGAGGGTTTATGGAAGAGTGCAGAACATGACAAGCAATGTTTGGGGCTCTGGATTTGAACTTCTTAAAACAGTCTGTCTTTTTTGCCCATCCCTAGAACTAAGTGTTGAACTCCTATCTTGCTGGAGGAAACATTTTTGGGCAGAGAGATGCTGGACATGTTCCAATTCATCTGTAAATCAAATAAACAGTGTTTGTTTGATTTTTAGGTGGTACTCCAGAGAAACATACAGTACATACTGCACAAATAAACATTATGTGAAGTGGGGAGAGTGACCAAAAGTCATTTGTTTTCAATGAGAGTTGGGGGTTTTCAACAACACAAGTGTCAGCAACTGTTGTAGAAGCAATGTGGGCATGTCTAGCTACATACACAGTATACAGAAACACTTCCTCCAGCAATGCATGCCATTTGTTATCAGATTTTCAAAAGCTACAGCCAGATGCATAGACCACAATAAACATTGTGACAGTATGAACACCACACAAAGGCCAACAGAACAGCGATCTAGTGACCTACAACAATACAGTTGCTGTATATGTGGATGGGCATGACTTTTGGTAAAGAGAGATGAGACACTTACAAATTGTGCTAGTAACTTCTGCTAAGAAACATCTGGAAGATGTTTTATCTAAAAAAATTTGAATTTGCATATAATGAAAGCTGTATTGTATATGGCACAAATATCATTATAAGATGGGATCTTTTCACCTTTAGTGGAGGAAGGAAATATTTCCTGACTTGAGCTTCCCAAATGCTTTGAATTTTGCCCGTCTTCTGTTACATATCGGAAAACGTCTTGGAGGTGTTGGCAAGCAAGGGTTAATCATTTCCAAAGTTTGTCTGCAAAATGACTCCCTCTTCTGAACACGAGGGACCATTTAACAATCAGTCAAAGACCCAAGGGAGCACCTGTGTACAATTCAGTTTTGAAATAACATTGATTCATTCATATCCAGTTTCTCCATGTGTGACAACATTGTGGCGTTGGATGATCAAATACAGCTGGGGAAAATGTACCAGGAATCTGTTTTGCTTCAACTCTTTTATGTATATGTAAGACTTGTGACCAGATGTTCATGCCAGGGTCTTACCAAGGATCTGTGGGTAATGAAAATGTTTTGGGCGTATAGTTGCTTCGCCATGCATTACACTGTTAACCCTGAGTAAATATAAAAGGTGCAATTTTCTGAGTGATAAACAAGAATATGAAGTGAGGAGGCTGTGATGAACAGCTTGTAACATCACAGCCTGGCAGTGTGTATCTTATGAGTATTAATTAGACTGTGCTGACATTTGACAACTTTCCTAAGCTGCCAAACCGCATAGTATTTTTTAATTCATAAGCTATGCCATCACTGTACTGCCCTACAAATACAAATTGTCTTTGCTGAGTTGAATGTACACTTGTGACCTTCTACACAGTTTAAAACTACAGCTCCCTAGTGACTTATGACACAAACTCATTAACGTACGCTAAGATGATGAAGTGTACTACGGCACAGAGGAGACCCTAATGTGCAAATGGAAGTAGGGTTAATTCAACTGGAATCAGTTGAACCATCTCATCACCCCTGTAAGTTCTTTGTTTTGGGAGAGATGTGAAGAAAAAAACTCCTTAAAATTCCCCAAAAAATAAAAGCGATAAATGCTAAAACCAGAATTAACTTTTGTAGGCTAAACACAAAATGTCTGTTAAAAAAGTGTTGGGAAAGTTACTTTGAAACTATAACTTTTCAACAAGTTGTAAATCATAGAATACTAACAAAAATAAGCTTGTGCAGTAAGTTTAAACAATTTAAGTGGACAGTGTCTTTGATGATATATATATTTATCATTTATTTCATGAGAAACCTTCAACCATACTGCGAAATTGTCTGTAAAATAGAAATAGCTACGGCCAAAAAACTGTTCTTATCTATAAACGTTTTTCTCTTCTATCCTTTATTCATTTAAGAAAAAAATAGTTACCCAGACACGCAGTCCCCTAGGGCGTACAGCAAGGTCAGAGGTCAAGTTCTTTTGCTTGCTAAACCAAGCAACGACCCCATCAACAGACATGCAGGAAAAAGCTTCGCCAGGGGATGAGAACCTTTTTATTGAAGGGGAAGTTTGTGGTATTTGGAGTTCAGAGTGACCAGTGCAAGAGAGGAAGCAAATATGCATTCTGGAACAGCATGCAAAAGCCGGTGCAAAACAACATGCCTGTTTCATTACACGATGAAGGGAGAAGCCACAAAAAGGACACAACGAGTTGTAAAGCAATGAAAAATACTGAAATTAATTGGCAAGCAATAAAGGGTCTGAACGTGCAACGTGTCTCTGGTAGGCAGGAGGTTTAAAGTACACTAAACTGAAAGCAAGATGATTGTTGGAGAAGGAGCCAAAGCTTGGAAGTGCCAGGTATCATGGAAACGGTCACAGTGGTTGAAGCATGCCAATCTTCTGAGCACTTAAACTTTAAAAAACAAAATTCCGCTTGTGCGAGCATCTTGGGTTTATTTAGGTCCTTAACATCAGCAAGGGAGGTAGTAAAGAAGAAGGGAAACATTTTAACTGCACTTGAACCTGTCAGATGTTACGTCTTTATGAGAGAATGCTGGCAGTTGTCTGATTAGCTCAAGTGGAAACATTATGAACATTGACATAATCTGACAAACTCAAGTGGAAACCTCATGAAGACTGACATAATCTTATTGTTTATTTAATCCACTCAGATTGTGAGCTTGGCACAAAATGGTCAAACGTCATAAACACTTAATGACTCACTCAATAAATTTCACCAGATTTGAGCACCTGGAATCTCACCTGAAAAATATGTTGATATAAAAAAACTTTGATAGCACAAGAGATAGTCTTTGTTCTATAGACCAGATCCATACAAACACCTGACATCCAAATTGACTCTAACTAAAATATTGAACTCATATCTAACAACAATTTATTCCAGCTGCTTTTCATGACTGTTGCTAATAGCTAATGTGAGTAAAACATAGTAAAA
>JAZGTK010003809.1:0-26246 GCA_036877625.1 Ambastaia sidthimunki
ACACATAAAGGATTCAATGAACACTCACCAAACCCCAAATGTAAGTAAAAATTTAGCTGACGTGGCACAATTCAAAGCAAACAAACAAACCTTTAAATAAAAAAAAAATACATTTTTCAAATCCAATTTTTCTAATTTTATTTGGTTTATTAATTTGATTTGTGTGAGTTAAATTATATATGTATAGTTCAATATATTATATATAGTTCAATGTAACGCAGATTTTATTTTTGTATTTTACAGTTATTTTGTACAGTAACAAAATGCACATTGGGAGTGTGTGTAAATGTGTGTGTGGATTTATGTGATTGAGTGAGAAATCAATGGTGTTTCCTGCATTAAGAGAGGCCTGGGTCATGATGTCATCATTACCTCTCTGTAATTCAATGATTAGTCACAAGGTGTAATGCCAAAGCCACTGCTGTTAAATTCCTCACACTAAATAGACATTTAGACTTAGTGTTTCAATGCTGGGAATGCTGAAATATGCATATCCTGATACAGAAATTAAAGGTAAATTACCAATAAACCCATCATTTCTTCTCATGAGAAAAAAAACAAGATAAACTAAATTTATTAACTAAATCAACACAATGCTTTCAACCAACAAAAATACAAAAAAGGAAACATTTTTCTTAGTTGCTTAGAAACAAGAATACTGCTGGGCTGAGTGTGATGGTAAAAATTGCCACCAGAATCAGACTAAAAGAAAGTGTCAAGACTGAGACACATATGACAGTCTAAATGTTACTAAAGAACCCACAATTTTTGGTATAAATCATAAAGAACAACTGAGCACAACATTTTTTGAAGACTAAAGTTAATTGTATATAATACGCTATACAGAAATGGCGTATATGTCAATTCCAGTTTTTCTATCACAAGACCAATTCAAGCTTGAAATTTAAATTTAATACCTGGAGATAATATAAAAACAATCTATTGTATAAAATGTAATAAAATGTGATAAACAGTTTACTGCTACTTTTATTTCTTATTTCCCATAGTAGTATGATTTTCATATGATTATTTGTTTACCTAACATCTACAAAATATGACTGAAAAATTGGAATTTGAAGTTGGACAAAAGAATTCACAAAATAATGTTCTACTTTCAGACAGTTTTAACTTTGTGTTTATCATGTAACAGCATGATAACTTTTGTGTATGTTTGTACAGTGTATGTGTGTTTGCCTGATGTTGCCATGCTGTGAAGGAACACACTGAGAGATGGTTTGGTTGCCCGCTGGGGGTGGTGGGCTCCTCCTGCCCAGCGGAGACAGGCAAACACAGGCATACCACCGACAGCTTCTGCGCTCATGCATGTGTGGACTTTCATGTTAACCACAGCACGAATGACATAGGAACAGAGAGCCAGTAACAACCAGTGGCAGGTTTGGATCAGAGGAGAAAGAATTCAAAGCCTTTTCAAGGTTTAGTGGATTAAGTTTCAGATTATTAAAGATATACCGCTAAATTGCTAGCTTCGTTTAGAGGAAAACAGGCTGAAGTAAACCAGACCCCTACTGAGCCTCGAACCTGTGATTGCAGCATGACCTTCAAACTTTGTTAGCCAAAGTGGAGTATCCACCAGATGGTTATTGGCGTGATTAGACAGAATGAGGTGAAATTAGCTGAAATACCACTGTAATTGTCAGTGTTAGGTTTGCTAAAAG
Organism: Ambastaia sidthimunki; assembly: GCA_036877625.1. Lineage (NCBI taxonomy): Eukaryota > Metazoa > Chordata > Actinopteri > Cypriniformes > Botiidae > Ambastaia > Ambastaia sidthimunki. Next base: position 1,677 of record JAZGTK010003809.1, read on the forward strand.
TTTGATAGTTAACATAAGTCATGAGGGTCAGTTGTACGACACACATTAAATCTCCACGTATTGGATTTCCATGGCAATGTTACAGAGACATTTTGATGTCTTTGATGTCATATGTTAGCATGTAGCATTGGATGTGTTTGGGGCATCTAGTCAGCATCAAAATATGTTTTTCCTTTATAAATTTCATTACAATGCCATAGCTAATACTACATGTATTTTACACACACACGCTAAAAAGTGCTAATTAACCCTTTAGCTAAAATCCTGGAACTCACTGCAACTCGACCTCTGAGTAAAGCCAAATCTCAAAGGTTATTAAAGCTATTTAACTGGGGGCAGGATTTAAGACAGCCTTTAACCTGAGGTAAGGTTAGATGGAACTGTCACATTTTTATGATGGAACTTCAAAGGCAAGTATGCCATGTGCAATATGCCCCAGAAAATGGGAAGAGAGAGAGCAAGAGACAGGCTTAACCTTATCTCCATCTCACCACAACCTTATACTGAGTAATCAAAGCTGCATGGCCCCTGAAAAGAAAGCTGTCTAAACTGTTACTGTATCCGGTCAGACCTGGCCAGATGGAACACACAGGAAACCACACTGAACCCAGATCAATAGACATGTCAACAGTTAATCTCATTTTACCTATCTCCCACTGACTGCTCCTCACACATGGGCTGCTACAAATATACCTTACCAATGTGCACATACACAAACTCATAAGAACACTCTATTGCTCCAGTGTTGCTCTTTTATAGCTCAGGAGAAATAATAGAACTATCAAATATGTATCTTTTTATGTCAACATTGTCTCAGATATTCCTTTTTAAACAGCTTGGCAGAAATAAAAATAAAAAAGAGGCAATGGTTGACATGCGGTTAGAGTTATGCTTGGATAGTTTAGACTTCAAAAGAAAATCTGATGAGAAATGTTTCTCATTCAAATCTCTTAGTTTTGATTTTCACGCAAATTATATTCTAGTAAATCATTATTGTATCAATATTGTTGAGACACGTGGGGTTACTAAATGTTTTCTTAGGAGGAAAAATGTAAGAATTAATAGACTTAAGACTTGTTTTAAGTCTTTATTTGTTCTCCTTTATGTCTCATTGCTGTCTAGGAGAAACAATTTGGATCATCTATTTGCGATTTCATTTTTCATTCCAATAGGAATGAATTCAAATTCAATGCATTTCTCTGTTTCTCTCTCTCTCTCTGTTAATATATATATCTTTTTTTCAGCACATTCTACACTTTGTCTGATGTGAAATTATATCTTTTCATTTCTTTAGATGACGACGCCCACAGAGTGACATTTATCTAAACAAGGCTTAAATTGAAGCGACTTAAAATATGGCTGTTTAAATTTCACAAAGAGCAGAAAGGAAAATGCACACCAATCTTACAAAAATGAAAGTGTTTATTTAGACTTGATTGCTTTCCAAATCTCCATGTTAGACTATTTGAGTATATTGCTATTTAACCAGCTGAAAGTGTGTGGTGATATTAGTCATTTTGGCCAGCTCTAAGGCAAATACAGCTGCTTCTTTTAAAGCAATAGTTCAATGTAAATTGTAGCTGCAAAAAAATAAATAAAAAATCTAGTGAACAAAGATTATAATGTCCAATATCCTTTCATGTGTAATAGGAAATGCACGTTTTAGGATGTATTCTTAAATTGTGTTTTCTCCACTCTGCTGCAGAGAATTTTTTTTTTCACATTTTCTAATAAAGGTTTCAAATTTTTCCTTTTAGCCAATACATTACACCACAACTGTATCTGTAAAAAAAAGCAATAAAAAATAATAAACACATTTCAATAATTTTTGTCTATGTTTTTCCTTCCTGCGTCTTTTAAGTTTAAACATTTAAACTCCCCACAGTAGATGAAATTGCTGTTTTCTTCTCTATTGCTTGCATAGCATTTGTAAATTAATTCCAATAAAATGAGAATCCCTCATGTTTGAAGATTTTTTTGTATAAATGAAGTAGACTAATCTTTGACTTCTGAGTTCTAGTAAATGGAAAGATCATATCTACTTTCTCATAGCTATTAAAATAAAAACAACACTGAATACAAACTGTCTGCAGTGTTAAACAGTAACTGCTTGTCATACGGGCAGCATCTTTCTAAAAGTCAACTGAAAGGATTCTCAGAGTCTGCATTTAAATGCAAATGTTCTTTGACGGCAAACAGAACTTAGAGAGAACTTTAGACAGAATAGACTTTCTATTATAAAAGTACACACTGATGATTTCAGCCAACAAAACTGGGTTAGATGAGGCATTTGTGCAAAATAGTTTCACCATTAAGCAAAGCCTTGCTCTGAAAACATTAAACTTCTGCTTGGAACTAGAACTCAGACAGCATAAAGCACCGCAGTCCTCACATACTTCCAATAAAATAAATAAATCATAACCATGCTACTACATGCATAAATATGCTTCATCTGAGATCAGCATTTGTGTTTAAAGAAAGAGAAGAAAAACAAACAGTAATGCAAATTGAGTACAGCCTCAGATCTGAGTGAAAATAGTGTTACATTGTGTGTGTGCATGTGTGCGTATCAGGCTGGTATCTTTCTCTTATCCCTCTGGGCTGTACAACTGAATAAATGTGTCCGTTTTTATAAGCTCAGGTCTGATTTATCGAGCGAGGCCACTGACACGACCAACTTTCTTTTATTAGCTCTGCGACTTCCGATCTATACACCTAAAGGCATGAGTCACACAAACGCATACACAAAGCAAACAAGACACCTTCTGAATATGTTAGATGGGCTGTTATTCTCAAGAGTGCGTCCATCATTTAATATCGTCTTGGCAAAAAAGGTAAACAGGAGGTTTAGTTCTGGTGGAGCAGGGAGATCCGTGTTTGGGTTGGAATAACTCTAGGGAACGAGATTTTCAGCCACATGTTGTGAAGGATGAGCTAAGAAAGTGGAAAGATGGCTAAGTGGTGTTAAAATGGGGCTGTTAAGTCCATTAGCAAAAGAAAATGACCCTGAGAAATACAAACCTGTCTAAGAAATAGTTCATCCAAAAATTAAAAAATTGGATTACAATAGCTATGTGTAAAATTGCACCAGAATTTAAGCTCCTATTAGCTGATAATCTTTGGTTTGGTGTTTGACAACCATGCCAACTATGAACTCTTGTTGTATGGAAAAGATCTGTGTGAAAATTCTTCACAATTTCTCCTTTGGGCTTCATAGAACAAAAATAACAGCATACTGGGTTTGGCATTTATTTTTTGTGAAAAAGCGTTCATGCAGCTCAGTTAGTAGAGCACTGCGTTAGCAGCATAACAGGTTGTGGGTTTGATTTCCAGGGAACACACATATTAATAAAATGTATATTTTGTATGCACTGTAAGTTGCTTTGGATAAAAGCATCTGCCAAATGTGTAAATGTGAAATGACGCGTGAGGATCTGCAACACAAAACATGAGAGACAGGTCACAGAACAGCTAGACAATGCCCAAGATTGGCAGAAGTCTGGCTCTGACTCCTGGGTGCTCATGCACGGCTGGAGAACAGGTTCAAAAGACCAGATGTCATGTGGGGCACATTCTGCTTAATTTATTCATGAAGACAAACCCACAAACACTCTCATCCACACACACACCTCCTTTTCTCAATTCTTCTTGTAGCTATGTTTTTCAAATTTATCATCCTCATCCTCCACACCTGCACACATCCTCACACCTTTACGGTCATGCTCAGCGTTCAGGTACACAAAGGATATGTCTGCTACACTTTTCCCTGTGCCAGCCTCTTCATTGTTTCCAGCATGCTCTGTTGATCACATTATCTCTCCACCAGCACGCCACGCTAAATCGGGTGACTGGGGTTCCTGCCACAAAGACGAAGTGCAGAGCAGAGCGCCCTCGTCTCCCACAGGACCGAACCCTTGCGTGTACGCCTAACTAGGAATTTCAAACATAACCAACCTCATTAATTTCTCCTATCAAAAGCTCATTGCCTGCCAAATGCAGCTGCTCCGAAGTCTCTCGCTCCTTAAGATCAAAACCAGCTCCACTGATTGATGGCGAACACCAGAGGAACGCCAGTGACTACACACAAGAAAAGAGGAGACACTGGCAACATGATAAAAGTGACCGAGGGAGAAAAGTATGAGGGGCTGTGATGCTATCTGCAGTGCCAGATCAACAGATGCATGCTGGGAGTCAGGTGTTCATGAATAGATACTTGGCTTGACAAAGGAGAAACATCGTATTAGCATGCAGCGGTGGGTGATAAATATGCACAATGGCACTTTATAAGATATCAGGTTAGAGTGGCTGGGTGGCCTTTTGATGACAGCACAACCTAAAAGAAGGAAAGCAGTACTCTTCAAGTTAATGTGGGACAATACACTGCAAATGAGCTACAAAGGAACAGTCATTTAAGCAGAAGCTTTTATTTAAAGATACTTCCACTACTCTTATTAAAGGGACAAACCCCCTGAAGCAACCTGGGTTTGGAGTCTAGGTCAAGGACACAATAATGAAGGCTCAAAATTTGCAGGACTGAACCAACAGCATTCCAGTTTCTAACCGCTATGTCTACCCTAACCCACATGAAAAGTCAAAACAAAGGGCTAGGAAAGCTATGCCGCCAAGCTTAAATTACATGATGGGAAATATTTAATTGTTTTTTTTTACAAACGAATTCAATGAATCAATGAGTTCCTTGTTTTTGCAAACATGGCACAAGCATTCCCTCTGTTCGTCTGGCATATTACAGCAATTGTTCGACAAGGAACTTTTGTTTTCCTCTGAAACATCTTCACTGATATCTGTGTCATGAATGACATAAAGCAGAGGCCGTAACCATATTGCAACATGGAAACGTTTAATGTGCGTCAAACCACTTCTGAGTCCATTTTTAACGTGGTACCTTCACACAACAAAAGCTTTGCCTGAAGCTGCAAACACTGTAAGCCATAAATCCCCTAAGCCTGAATGCCCACTTTTTTTACACATCTCAAACAAAACAGCTTTTGTTTTCTCGCAACAGTGTGGCCCAGCAGTGTCCGACAGGCATCCAAGTTTCATCCTGACCTCAGTACGCCCCACAGCAATCCCCACTCCTCAGACACACAACTAACCCGTTCGTTTCGCCACTATGCAGACTGATGATGTCTCTATGCAAGGATCTCTGGTGGAAGCTGATTGGCCAAAGTCCCAGCAAGACATACTGTCAAGCGGAAAAGCACAGGCTGTAGAATTTTTGTACATTGCCCAAAGAATAGGCAGGCATCTATAAATAGCTCTGTGAAAAGGAACTGAGAACTGAGATTAAAAGATGTGGTGCGACAAAACACATCTGGATGGGAGAAACTGCAATGTGTGAGGTCATTCTTGGCAAACCTGTCACACAGGAAGTGTAAAGGCCCCCTCTGTCCTAGCATGGTCTCACTGAATGAACTAAAGATGATTCGTTCTGCTCTGCTGTTCACTGATGTTAACAATCCTTTAGAAATACAAGGGCAAGTTTTTCCATTTCGGCAGAGCTCCAAAAAATTGGGTGGTCCAATTATTCAAATTAAAAATTGGTTTTTCAATGACATTTTATATTATACAAATTTCAGCAATGTTAATGGGTGGCAATAGGACCTACTTCTTGGAACCCACATTTGGTGGAAAAAATTTTTAGGGGCCCACAGGAGCATTGAGTGTTGTAAGGGGAACAAAGCAATATATAATCAGGGGGCCCTGAATTCCTACAGCCTTGTTTACATAAATAGCAAATTAAAACGGTACTATGGTACAGTGATGTATCAAATGGTATGAACATGGTACTGTGATGGTACTGGTAATACACTGATTACCATATTTGTATGCCATTCTATACAAAAGAATTTCAAATTATCATGGTAAGTCAAAAACAAAGTATGCAATTGCTAAGAGTCTTACAAGGCCCTCTTAAAATAACATTCCAGATGTTATTATCTTACTGATGTAGAATAATCCAGCACAGCAATAAATATATTTTATCTCCACATGTCTAAACAAAATGATGGAATGTGATGGAGAGTGAAATGCTGTTTAAATCCAGCCAAGAAAATGCCACATTATATCTCTCTCTTTATCTATGCATTGCATCACACTCCTAGAAAGTGGAAGGAGAAAGAAGCAGTGGGGGTACAAAGTTAAAACTATAAATAAGAAAAAAATGTCTGTTTTTTTTACTTAAAAACGGCATTCAGAGGTCGAGTGGAGGTCCTGACCACAGTCCCAAGTTATCCTTGGTCAGTTCAAAATCAGTAAAGGCATGTTTACATTTGGAATGAGAGAATTTATGTGTTTACAGATTTGTCTGTACTTGTACGGGCCACATAAAATAAAACCACAAACTCATTTGCAGATAAGATAAGCAAATCTCTGGAGCTGTGAAAAAGCAAGCTCTGAGCAATAAAAGTTTTCTCTGGGTTATATTAAACCTAATAACAAGGGTTGACATTTCTGGAAGGGTTAGATCTTTCTCAGACTTCAGCAGCAAGCTAATCCTTACTCTGGGCATAAATAGCACACTACACACCCTCAAACACACACATACTCAGCAACAACTCATCTTCACACTAAAAACTGAAACACACCAACCAAACACCTCAAAAACCCGCTTTCCCCCTGATCCCTGAACTGACCCATTAGTGCTGCTACAGGGCGACCCATTGTCCAGCAGGATATTCCATCCCTCAACACCTGGTGTCCACATGGATTAACACTTTCTCTCCCTCACTTAGGAATGCTGTCCTCTGACTCTATCCTTCTGTTTGTCACCCCTCCCCGTCTCAGTTAACCCTCAAACACCATATGTCTGATGAGAACGGCTTATCAGCACACATGTATTTAGGGACTCAGGTGAGGAACTCAGGCTACCTGCAGGAAAGGACCATCAACATGCCTTTATATAAAGCTCATATTTTTTTCAACTGTGACCTTGTCTTCTGTGTTACCATGTTTGTCACTCTCTGCCGTGGTTGAGGCCACTCACCTGGTCAGGGATGTTAAACATGGACAAGAGAGGTTGTGTGAGACTGATTGACAGGTGCTGTGATAAGGCAGGTCATAGGTTGTGCTGTAAATAAACAACCCCAAGGCCAAAGTTATGTGTTTAACAGTGTAGGCAGGCCAATCCGATTTGCCCTCGTTGAGGCAAATCAAGAATGATGCAAGACATGCTGAAAACTACAGTGAAGTACTATTTTCACTCCCCACAACCCATATTCTATTCTATTCTGTTCTATTCTTCTACTTATTATACAGTGCCATAGTATATGTCGTTGTAATCTGACATCAAAGGTTTTGCCACGACTTACAAAAGAATACCAAATTTTTGTGGTTCTGTCATGTTTTTCTGGACATACACCATGTTAATTCCATGTTCCCATGGTATATATCAAAGCACCGTAGTATTGCCATCTTTACTTTTGTAAGTGCAAGTTCTGTGTGACATTTAATATACTGCTAATTATTTTTTGCATGGAATGCAACTATTATGCAAAGTTAATTTTAATGTATTAGTGGCATTACTGAAACCACCTTCCTTAATTTATGAAAATATAACCAGTTCTGTGCATATTTGTTATCTAAATCTGTGTGGAGTTAATGAACTAGTTTTCTAAGGCCTGATCATTTACAAGTTTAATTGTATTAACCTAATGCAAGAGAAACGCTTGGAATTTGTATCGCTCCAGAACATGGAGATAAGACAGGACAGAAACGATACACCTTCAGGCTAATTACCCCTGATTCATCAGCTAACGGTGACAAAAAGGGGTAATTGATTTTCAAATTAATAACAGAGCTCCAGATGAGTCTGTTGTCAACAAATCTTTAGCTGGCACCATGGTTTCTGTTTTTTGTTCCTTCTCAATGTGTGATAGCATCACTTGAACAATAATGGTCGAGAGACACACAAAGCTAAACACATCTTAAAATCAATCTTTTGTTGTATATATAAAGAGGTCCTAATTTGGCCAATTAAACCACAACTAATAATGTATGATTGTCATTGCATTAGATAACGAAATATATCGAAGGCAATATTTCTGAGCTATTTTGCAATAACTTTTAACAAACTGGTCCCACAATAACCTTGTACCTTGTATAAAGTCAGTTCCTGTGAAGGTGTGCTCCATATTTTTGTTATAAATTAGAATAATGTATCTATTATTCTCTAATGTAAAACTTTTAAAATACTGTCTAATGTGAAATGTTTAGCTTGAAGAATGAGCTATCCTGCTTATCTTTAAAAGAAACGGAAGGAAGAATACATTCTGTTTGCACTGTATGTTGCTTTCGATACATGTGTCTGCCAAATGCATAAAAAATATATTTTGTTATCTAATATATTGACATTTTTGGGTGTAGCTTTAGGTGTTCAGATATATATTTTTGTGGCCCTGTATCGCTGTTATAAAGCACACTGGGAGACGTCAAGCAGTAAATAACAATGTTTCATGAAGTCAAGCTGTCATTTATAAACTTACACAAATAAAACGGATAAAACTTTTCCTGTTGCATCATGTCCACAAAGGACACATTTGGGAAAGAAAATCCGGGCAGCTCCTCAATCAAAGCACACAGCCTCCTTCAGGCACTTGAAACGCTCGCCTACACCAAACTGATAGTCCGACACACATCAAAACATCTAAAATCTCCACCACACCTTCACTTTTTTCCTTGATAAAAACCAGTCCAGACACACTCTGCAGGAGCTCTGTGGGTGATCAAAGACCCAGAGTCTCAGGTGAGAGCCATCACCAGAAAAACGAAAGAGAGAGAGAGCAATGGATATAAAAATCAGCATGTGATTGCTCTTTACTGATCGCTCACTCCTAAAATTGTCAACTCTCTCCTTGTTTTCCTCATTGCAGACTCCCTGACCTGGTTTCAGACAGCCCCAGGGAGGTGGAATCCCATTCCGAAATATCCTTGCCAAGAATTTCCTGCCAAATCGGCTTGATCGCAATAAAAAGAAATGGAAAAAGGGGAAAATCATGTTTGATTTATAAATAGCAATTGAAACACCACCATTTTTTGTGAACACATTGAAACAATTTTTTTTGAGCTCTTTTTTTATTCTGTGATATTGAGGTCATCACTCTTGTGTGTGAGGCATTATGGGCATATCATGGCTTGTTTGTGTCAAAACAAAGCAGCTGGGTCTTTTGTTCCAGAGTTTGCCATTTTCTGCAGGTCCTAATGTGGACCCTGTACTAGAGAAGACAGGAAACACACACTCAGACAGCTCAAATAACCAAAGCACTTCTTCATGGAGATGGCGGGATGAGTTCTTTATGATGTGGTCTAATGTATATGACTGCATGCCATTATACAGCTATTATAAAAGCTTAGATTCATGTGACTTTCCTCATTCATCAAAAAAGCAATATTGTTAGAGCGATGTGTGTTTTGTTCCCAAAGGAATCTCGTTCCCAGAATATCTCATTTGTCAGGATCCTCGTTACAGGTTGAATGTATTTCAAGCAGGTGACTAGAGCTTGTTTTACTGCAGGTGTGAGATAGAAACGCCCAGTTCCTCTTTCTAGATCATGTTGATCTTGAAATATTTAAAGGGATAGCTCACCAAAAACATTTCTTTCATTACAATTCTGTCATCAATGTTTTTAAAATAAGAGAGAGAGCTCCTGCTCTTATTGTGTAAGTTTCATCCGTGCATGTTATTCTAAAGGTTAGAGTATTTTTCACCGAAAAATCATTTAACTTCTTTCCTCTGTTGCCCTGGGTTATTAGAACCATCTTTTCAGGATCCAATCAATTCCCGATTGATGAAATATATTTATTTAATTGAAAATCATATTTCACTGCATAACATTACAGTACTGTGAAATGAGCTGCAAATACCGTTTTTTGTTAACCTAACACCAGCGACTGTTCTGTATGCAATGTGTTGCATAAATAATTTTTATTGCTGGAAACACTTCAGAGACAAGCAGAGAGGGAGAGATCGCCAGGGAGCTCTTATCACAAAGAAGGGCGCAGTGCTTTCTTGGACCATAATGAGCCTCCCTAACACTGCCACAGTCTCTGGAAGAACACATCTGCCAGCACAGCCAATCCCCTGAGATTATTCACATGATTGACAGCTCCTCCCGTTTCACTGCTTTCTGAATATAGAGAAGCAGGCAGATGAAAGAGATATAAGAAAGATACAGTGTCAGGAGAAGTGTTTGAGACTATATACAGCATACAATAAACAACACAGCATAACATTACAACACACAATATATAAATGTAATAATAATAATATAATACATTTAATAATACAAAAACAAACTATTTGATTTTAAAAAGTATTACTTTTGAGCACTGATAAGTAAAAAAATCAGCTAACAGCTACCGAGAACACTCTAACAACTGCATAGCAACTCCCTGACAACCAGACAACCCAAACATGTAACCTTCAAAACACAGACCTGTAGCAGTGGTGACCCTAGTGGCTGTTCAAGTGACTGCAGTAAGAGAGGGGCAGCACAAACTGAGAAATGAATAGTGATGAAGACAGAAAGTGTTGTTGGGATTTGTAGGGGGTTGTGCGATATCTCTCAATCTTTCTGTCTGAGGCCCAGTGAGACACAGCCTCTCCTGGGCATGGAGAGCTTTCCTCTGCCCCCGTCTGCCAATGGACACCCAGGAGGACTGACTTTTATGAAGGGCAAACCTTTTTCATCAAGGTAAATGATACAGACAGAAGACAAACAGAATGAGGTATTATAGAGATCTGCAATATAATTTCTCAGATTAATAATTTCAGAAGTAGGCATGAAGATCTTAACAAATAAAAGCTGTTTATTCCTGGTACACTGGTTGAATCTCTCATCTCTTTGTGAACACAGCTTCACATACCCAATTGGGCCTTCTTTCTCCTTCCTCTACCTCAGCTACTTTTTGAATAAGCTGATTAAAAGAGTGTGAGTTGGTGAGTGGAGGTCTGGGTAGCAGTGCTACTGCTCGTGCCCCTGTGCATGAATATTAAGTGTGTGTGGGGGATTTGTGTCTGGGGTCTGAAATTGGAAATCACAAGTTTGACTAATCAGCTTTGAGCTTCTCTTTCACTCTGCCTGTGCACTCTGTGGAAAGGAGTAGATTGAGAGAGAGAAAAAAGAGAGAGAAATAGAGCAAGCTGTGATGAAGTCTCTTATAGGCACGAAATACAGAAGTTGGGTGCTGTGCAAAGCAACAAAGCTATTAAGAGGTCATAGGGGGCGGAGATTAAACAGGAGAACTGTGATTGGTTAGTTTAAACTTTCTTTGTCTAAAGTCATATTGCACAATAAAACAGCAATACAGTACAATTTAGTAAAGGGAATTGTCTGCCAATTTAAAATGGTTACATTAAAAAACAACCAATAACACATAATAACAATTGTTTAAAGCTGTTTTCAATGGAGAAAGTATTTCACACTGCAAGACTCTGCTGTGGCATGTCATGTCGACTTCCCATGTGACTCCCATCAACGTTTTATTGAGTTCAATTATTATAACAGGCCTCAGTGTGCACGAAAAATGTGAAAGTTTAGGATATGGCTATAACTGCCAATGCCTGGGAGACACATTAGCTTTAATGTCACAAGAATCTCAATGTAAGGGATAGAGAACAGATTTCAAACAAGTTTCCAGGCACATTGGAAGCAATTTGGAGTCAGATATTTGCTCACACACAGAGACAAGCCTTTACACACACACACACACACACACAACATTCAATCAGTCTTTGGAAAGACAAAGCACCTTCTGCACTAACAAAGAACGCAGCGAAGCGTCAGCCACAACTCATGAATATCATAACGCAGAGCTTTCTCCTCTTTGCCGTCTTCATCTCTAAAGTTTTATAGGTAGAATCTCAAACAGTGTTGCACTCATCATGCATTTATTCATTGTGTGCCAGGGCCAGATTATGAGTGAAATTGAAAAATGTGAGAGGAATAACAGAGAGCAACAGTGTGTGAGTATGTGTGTGTTTGAAGTCAAAAGGCACCTGTGTAGCCATCAACAGAAAGAGGCTCTTTATTGCAACCTGAGCTCACTCGCAAAAGAAATCTTGCAGCTTAACAATGTTTCACCTCACGTAAACACATTCTAGTGGGACACCGATGTTTGTGTGTTGTCCCACAAATGGTGTAGCATATTTTGAAATGTGTTTTGTAGATCAAGGCCCATAAGCACTCACAATGCATTCAGCTTCTCTATTGTGACATTTCTGTGCCAAACAAAATGTTGTGTGAGAAACACATTCAGAGTACAAACAAACACTTTTAGCACACTTCCAGTTATGAAAACTCAATTTCAGTTGTTATTCCCAAATGTGTCAGAACACAGTTCTCAGTATTGCCACAAGAGGTGCCATAGAGCTCTATAGTATAAACTGTCTTCTAAAGTCAGTTTTCTTCTGTAAATAGGGTCAATTGAATTGAATTACTGTTGAATTACTACAAATATGGATGACAGGTACAGCATTTCAAACTGATATTACCTAATCTCTCAGTCTCTGAACCTCAAACCCAACAATTGACATCTCCAACAACTGTTGTAAAAGCAGTCTCTTTAATTAACACTCTAAGCAACAGTAAAACATGGCTATTAATAACCAGAAAACAAAGCAGAAATTACCATGTCGAGGGTTTGTAATGATAGACAGCCCCTTGCAGTTCTTAAAGTTTTATCATAATATTGTATTTTCTTTGACTGTCTCTTCTTTCTTTGACTGTTTCAGACAACAGTACACTGACAATTAGACCCTAATTGGTGTATGTGTGTGTGTATCCACTCAGTTCAGCTGCATCATAATAATCTGTTCTGAAAATGGTCCCTTTTTGAAAAACACAAACTGTCTTTAAGGATGATGAGAGAACAATATTTTTCCATTTTATTGCCATGGATTTTTGTGAGGATTGGGCTAATCTGCAATTTGGTTAGTTTCATTTCATTATAGCATTGTGGCTTTTAGCTCACCCTAGCCCTTTCATGTCATAAAAATCACCAGACAGTGAACTCATTTTCTGTTTTTTAATATCCAAATTTAGTACTTAGACCCACTTCTAACTATTTGGCATCTAAAACCCTAGCAAAACTACAGATGACATCACTCATCAATTATGAATAGTCAAGAAGTATCAGCATTATTCTGCTGCTAACCTATAACATGTCATTTTAGTTGTAATTGTTCAGCTTTTAAATGACTAGGCTTTCAGACCCTTAGATTTCATAAGGCATTTTTGAGTCTCTGGTTGCTGATTATTGTCTCAATTCTCCTCAGTCTGCTGTAATGCAAACAGACGCCTCAGTGGAGTTCTCTGTCACTGTGGGAGCAAATTTGAGTGGACCCTAGCTGGTGTAGTCATCATTGAAGAACTCTTTCCATGCGTTGGCCCAGTCTCCAGTTTCTTGGTGCATGATTCCAGCAGTTTTGCAGAAATCGACAACGCCAATCTTAAGATTAGCCTTTCAGGGGAGAGTTTGCCAACCGCCAGGAGACAACAAACAAATGAACCTCCAGAACTGCGAGGCACTCTGTGTAAACATAATAACCACCAAATCCCTAAACTAAGAATATATCCACAGAGACACATCCACTTGTGACTAAAACACAAACTCATTCTTAACAAGAAGCCAAACCCTTTGGCAAACAAATGAAACCATTACGCACTTGACAAAAGACATTCTGCTGAGCAGCCACAGTCATTTGTAAGCGCTGATAAATCCTCTCTTTCCTCCCAAATTCCAGAGGTGCTTTAATCAACTGAGAAACGTGTTATTTCTCCTTTCCTTGGTTCTACAAGCTTGCACTCTTTGAATTACAATGGGGGGTTTCCGTGATCTGATTTACAGCCGTGGGCTTGTCCGGAATAAGGGATTGGATTGACAATGGTATGAAACAATAGGAAAAACACAGATACGCTCCTTCAAAATAGCAAACTAATTCCATTCGCTCAGATGGAACAAAGCTCAAGCTGCTTGGAACAGCAGTGGGCAAGGTAAATTTAATTAAGCTTTGGTAAACAATCAGTGGGTTTCAGATCTGAACAAACACTTCCGTCCGAGACTGCGGATGTTACATAAACAACCGCGTTGAACTGCGAATTATGAAGTCTGCAAGGGAGCGTTTTGTTTATTGATTGATCAAGATAGTTTAAACTAACCGGAATGAAGAAATTTGAATGTGTGCTCTGAATCTAACCAGGTAATTTCCTTCTGCTCTTATGAGAGGTTTTATCAATCAATGCCGTTTGATTCTTTTCTCTTTGAAACCCGAGCAACCACTTATGGCCATTTGTGTATGGTGGACCTAAAATGGCATCCAAATTAGATTAAGATCATACAAAAACATATTCGTTTTGAACTCATCCATCTGGAAGATGAATGTAGCTTTTGTAACGGAGTCTATTACTTAGAAAAAATAGCAAGCCAACCTGTCTTTTTGCACCTTGTCAAAGGGACGCTATGCAGCCAGCAGAGTGTGTGTGTTCTTGGACTGACAGTTGAGAACAGAGGGTGTTGGAATACATTTCTATATTTCGCATAAGAATAGGTTACGCTCTAGCCAAGTTCTGTCCAACTGAAGCCAGGTTCTGAACAGTTACGTCTTACTCGCTCTGTCCCAACCCAGCCCAAATCAAGAAGGAAGTGGCTGAGGTCACCTTGGCAACTCAACACCTGCCAAGAATGGAGAGGCCCACTGGAGGGGGCCCGGACAGCAGGGATGCCACTGGGCCGAAGAGGGCCAAATTAAACAGGGTAACATGCCAGAGGGGTTGTAAGCCTTGGAGACACGTACTCTTTTTACACCAATATGTTCTCACTGTGCTCAGCCAACTGCAAAATTCTTAGAATTGGCCTATGTACCTGGTGAAACCGAAAAACCAATGCTTGTTAACCAGCATGGTCTGGTAGTTGAATAAGTTAGATAGTGACAAGTGGTGACACCAACACTGTCTGTTTTTTTTAACATGGAGTGTGATTCAACAAACAGGTGTATCGAATCTGTCAGTAAATAGGATTTCAAAAAACATGAGGAACAGCACAGAGAGATGCCAAAGCGGGGAAAAACAAGTGGCTATAAATATGAAATCAGGGGAAAGCAATGCAGACAATATCCAAAAAAAAGATGGAACCAGAGAGGGCCAACGAAAGCATAAATGAGTGATAAGCCAGCCAAATTGAATTGGGGAATACTGTAGGAGGTAATGAAGAAAGAGCGTTTAAGGAAGGTAAATCCCCTCATATGATTTCAGATGGGGTGGGCGATTGGTCCCTGCACTCTTCCATCATGCTCCTGCTTTTTCAATCACATTTATTACTGCCACTATTTTTGGGGAGGTGTAAGTGACGAGGGAATGAAAGCCGGGATGTTATGCTAGCTGAGGGATCTGTGATTATGTTAGCGAATTGGGTTATCCATCATGTGAAAACTGTCGAGTAGATCTCAGACATACAGTAGAAGGAAGAAAGATAGAAATACCCGCCAGTGACCCAGAAAAGACCATTTTGGCAATATCTAATATCTAAGCACAGGTCTGTCTGAAACATAAAACACTGGATATGAGTCTGCGTTCATCACAGAGTTAAAAATGTGATCTTTCTGCCATCAGGAATCAAATAAAGAGCTAGCTTTTCTTCCCCT
Source organism: Ambastaia sidthimunki (assembly GCA_036877625.1). NCBI lineage: Eukaryota > Metazoa > Chordata > Actinopteri > Cypriniformes > Botiidae > Ambastaia > Ambastaia sidthimunki. The sequence continues at coordinate 17,332 of JAZGTK010003809.1, forward strand.
GATCCTATTTGCTTTTATAATAACCTGAAGCAAAAACAGGCAAAGCTCTCCTGGTTTCTGGGGGAAAGATAATTGTGCCTCAGACATTTTTTGCACCACAAACTGTACTTTTATATTGGTTGCTTTATTAAAAATTCTTCTATAGTCTAAAACAGTGGTTCCCAATCCTGTTTCTGGAATACCCTCTACAGTACAAACTGCTCTACGACAAGCATTAATCATTATATTTCACTTTCCTAATATATACCAGGATGCATACAATATGAAATACAGACTAAGTTAGCATATAGCATACTATCTATGCTAATTCTACAGTATGCACACTGTAAATATTATGCAAATGGTTTGCATGTCTGGCTAAACTGGTACATTTGCTAAACATTTGCTACATTTGCTAATGTGCAATATACACTGTGTTGTAAGATGGTTTGGTTTGAAACAGTTATTACTGCACAATGTCCTCTATTATTAAAATATATTAAAATATTAAAAAGGGACTATTGTACATATTGTGCAGTATTGCAGTGAGTTGAAAGCTAATATTTGATTTCAAAACATTTTAAACAGTATAGTACATGTTAAATTGTTTTCAATGATGTTAGATTTTAAAGCAATTGTGGGATACATACACTGCACACTTTAACATTTAAGCAAATCTAAGTCATACAAGTATTCAATGCATACAGAAAATTGCATAATGTGTACAGGAAACATGCTATAGTATATCCTACAGAAATAGAAGAAATTGTATGCTGGTATGCTATTCAAAACAAAGCCAAAGAACATAGGGAGAGGACAGGAAATTAATGGAAAACAAGATCAAAAAGTTAATCAGACACAGATTTAAAACTACACCTCCCATATGAGCATTATACAATGTGTTTGGCCAATGTTCGCTAACCACTGAACCACAGCCTCAGAACATTACACTTGAGATTGCTGTCATTCATATAGTTTACCAAGTAAAGAACTAACACAAAAAAAAAAATTCTCAAAAAAATTAAAAATTAAAAATTCTCTTTTCATAACTCCGCTCACCCCTTGTGCTAACCAAATAATGTCAATACAGCACAGAATTGAGTTTAAAATGAATGCTCATGAAACTCATTTCCACCCATGTGTAATCAGCGGTGGCTCTATTTGGCCTCACTGAGCCTATATGTAGGAAGCACAGACCCACCTTTCACATTTGATTTTATCTGACAAGCTCTCACAATGATGCATTGATGAATTGGTTTCTTTCGTTTTTCTTTCATCTTTATAGCAGAAGTTCATTAAAGCACGTTTCAGCATCTCATTTGAAAGACATGGATTAAACATACTGCATTCTGTACATGCATTCTAATAAGACCGCCCGATTCTTCTTACACTCATATGTGCTTGAGTACATGTGAGATGTGTGCGCTGCTCTCCCGTCAGGCTGTTTGCTTTCCTAAATGAATGTAATGGTGCAAACGGAGAATAAATTGCCTGCCTCTTATTCCATCTCATCCTGTCCATCCCAGAGGGGCCTCTTTAAAACGGCCAAAAAAATGAAAACGGACATGTTGGATAATTCTCTTGCTTTTCGCCTCCAAGATACTATCAGCGCACAAAGAGTATGCTAAGACTGCACACGCACAATATCAATGCCAAATAATATTTGTTTAATTTTAAAATATCTAACTATACACTTATCCAATTTGAACACAATAAGTTTAAAAATGAATTTATGAAAATTTACATTAACTGTTTATTTATTAGAAAACATGATTAAAATACTAATTAAGAATGATTTTTAATACAATGTTTTTATACGAATTAAGAATATCACAAGGTATAAGATAATGTGAATAAATGACCATATTGATCACAATTTGTATGTTTTTGCCATATACTGAGCCAAAAAAAGCCCAAACAAAGACAAAGGAAGCACAATGGTGGAAAAAGTCTAGTAATAGGCATCTGTCTGTCTGCTGTTTTATTGCCACTGAAAGGCCCCATACGAGCAGCTTCTCAGTGGGAAGTGGAAGAGGAGTGAGTAGAAAAAGCAATAAGTGAGGTATTTGCTGAGCGCTTTGCTGCTGATGTAAGCAGGTGAAATTGGTGTAATCAAAGGCAGCACCATTACAAGTGTGTGCTCGATATATATATGAGATTTTACTTTCCCTTGGGCTTAATGAAAGAACAGAATAAACATTCACGCACATCAACATATGCAACCGCCTCCGTGAGCTGAGCCATTTACAAATGAATTATTAACATGAACTATTTAAACGAGCGCGCTACAGGCGCGGCGATATAATGATGCCGTAATTGATTTGGTAAAGTGCGGAAAAAATTACTAACGCAATAAAGTACAAATCATAACCACAATTAAGATTAACATTTAATTATAGAATAATTTAAATATGTGTTTGAGGATAATGTAATATAACCTGGTTGCATTATAGGGTGTGTAGATCTTTCATAATCTTATAACCTCATTTGTAATGGAAGAAGAAATTGAATATTTATAATGCGTCACTGAGGTAAGTGATGCCTGGCCTGTACATAAGCTGCAGTCAGAAAACCTAGCAAAAAACTCTACAGGTTATTCGTATTTGCTCCTATGAATCACTAGTTTTCAGCTTGTAGAGGAGCGGGGCACATTCTACACATCTCCCCACCCCCTGTACGTTTTAATAGCTGGTGTCAATATATATTTGGGTGTTCCATGAAGAAAATTAAATAACCGAACAATGATGATGATGGTGCAGAATGCTGAATGTCTGACTTGCCTAATGGTTGTCTAAAGCCAGGCTCAGAGTTTTCTGTTGGGATTAACAACCTTCTGGGCCAATTATCTAGCCCTCACATGTTCTCCACCTTAAAGACAGTGCAAAAATACAGAAGGAACAAATAGAAAAAGCACAACTCTTTTATTTTTCCTTTTCCAGCTTTTTATCAATAGCTATTTAGATACTAGCACTTCATAATCCAATTTCAACACCATGCAAAGTCAGGAGAAACTGGATTTAAAGGAGGCAAGTGAAAAGAGGTGAAGAGAAACCGGAGAGACTCTTTACAACATTCCTGCTAACACTGCTCTCTTGAGCATTAGCTTCTTCCCCCGAGAGCTCTCTCTCTTTCTTGCTTTCTCTCTTACCTCGTCTCACCTTGACTTAGAGCAGCTTAGAGAATCTTTCTCTAATGGGAGCAGCCGTCAATCAAACCCATGTGCATCAAAAAGGTGACAGTTTGCTTCACGCTTACCGAAATATCATTTTGTGTGACACCCGACAGCTCAACACACTGCACTCGACTCATGTCATCCAACCCTAGGGTTCATTTACCACCTTGGGTTCTGTCCCCTCAGTTTCCTTTCTGCGATTAGAGACCATTCAGTTTTATTTTCTATGGAAAGCTTACTATAAAATCTTGGCTTAAAGTTATCATGAAAATTAAGTTGACTGACTTATTCTTGGAGAGTTACACAATCTTGGTCTTATTGTGAATAATATGCCAATGTACTTTTTGCTCGTCTCATATAAAGACCATATAGAGACCAATTTTCATGCTGAATCCTATTTTTATCAATAAATATCCTATTTTTCTCGAAAAGTCACTAAATTGTCAAATTTTTACAACCCATATTCCCAGGTTTTATCTCTACCAACCGTGCAAACAGAATATGGCACTTATTATGGCTGGGTAAACTATACAATATTTTTTATTGCTATTTAATCAAATATTCAATGTTTAAAAATAAATAAACATTTAATATTTAAAATATTTAATATTTTTAAAAAATTCTGAGATATATACTGAATATTGTTAAAGGCTGAAAAAACTTAATCATAACACATATTGTAACTAAAAAGTGAGGTAAGTGATGCCAACTAGAAACCACATGGCCGCTATTAAAAGACATTTACAGATTCTGCCTTCTAGTGTTTATATGGACTGTTTCAACTGCTTTTCAGCCTTTCATTTCGAGATGGCCAATAAGAAACGACAATAAAAAAGGGGTTTCTGGGTAATGCAGCCTTGCTTTACAGTACGAGTAAAAACATGAGAGGGTGTGTTCACTAGCTCAGGCCTGATCATACAAATCCTTTTACAGGGCAAAAAAGCCTGGACTCTCCACATTTTACTGCCACTCTGACCTTCCGACTGGGACGCTGTTAAAGGCAGACGTACCGGATCCAGACATTTGGTAATTGTCTGAGCGTATTTATTCAGCTGCAGAACAGTGAGATAGAACTATTTTTTCCTTTTGGTTTTCGCAGAAGGTTCTAGTCTTTACAGATCCAAGCACCCTCTTCAGTGAATAGCCTGCACACACTTTAGTCCACGAAGAATATTGATTTTACAGAAATCAGTTGTGCTGTGCAGATACAACCATCTGCATGACATCACACACACAAAAAAAATGCACACAAAGGCGAATGTTAATGATTCTTAGCCGCAGCTGGATGGGATGCAAAGGCTGTGACATTTAATAGGTTGATTAAAACTTGTCTATAAGCCCTTTGCATGCTACTCCTGGCTGTATATGATGACAACACTACGGCTTTACATCACTGTAGCTCATATCCAATCCACTTCACTATCCAGCACATTAACGGAATCCAGCACTATCATGGCGTCACCTCACTTTTTAACACCAATAAATCAATGGCTTGTCTATCGTTCATGGCTAATGCACGCTGGAGGCCTTGACTGGGCCAACGTAATGGACATTTATTTGATATTTATTTGAACATGCTGGAAAATTAATTACGTTTTTCCTGAATGCATCCACGCTCTTTTTTGCTACAACAAACATTCATTATGTAACACCATGCAGGTCAAATAGGAGTCAGCAGATGCACACCATACTGGACCCTTTCCAGGGCAATTTGCCCTGTTTCATTACCTAGTGAGCTGCTTAAGTATCATAGACATGTTCCAGATGCAAACACTATTCCAAAAAGTTGCCATCTTAATTATTCTCCCTTTTAAGATTAATTATTCCGGCTAATTTGTAAGGCAGCATCAGATGCACACAAATTGTCTTCAATAAACACAATCTCATAATGTACCGCAACAAACTCAGTGAAATCCAATATGCTGCGTAAAACAGGAGACATTTTTATTACAAACATATATTATCACTAAAAACTGTGTATGTGCTATGCATTTCTATGCTTATTGGAAGATTGTGCCATTAGCTTAGCAGCAGGCTAGCATTAAGCTGTTGAAATCCTGTGCCACTCGACCGTTAGAAGGCAGCTTCCTACTGCATGTGGACAGTGAGACAACTCACTAGGTTTTGAACAAGAGCCAATGTCCCAGAGTGGTTAGTAATACTAGTAAATTAACTTTTTTAAATCTCTGGAAGAGGCAGAAGGGGGAAACAGAGAGATTTCATGCACTGAAATCCAGAGCGCACAAACGCGGAAGGGGGGTTTAGTTACGCGAGACGCAGATCTTAGCCTTAGGCGCAGGAGAGATGCATTGCTTGAGGCTAGGCACTGCTGCCACTACACCACAACACTGCCTTGTGCTTTGAACTGATATACTGACTCTAGAGGCTGCACACGGCAAATTCTGAATGCATGTCAGGACAGAGTTGTGAGACGTTCCCTGTTAAGTGACATGTGAGTGTAAAGTCACCAGACAATAGAGACAGTTCTAGTTGGTAGATAAAGTTAAAAAAATACAAAATTTACAAATAATTTTATGATGCTGTCTTACAAAGCAGATCATTAAAATTACTTTAAAAGTATTTGGTTTTCATATATGCTGTATTTTTTTTCACTTTTTTAATTTTCACTTTATTTTTTTTCCTAAAAATCTATAGTAGGTTAAATCTCATGCAAAATATTATGCAAATAAAATGCCCATTTTAAAACCTACTTTAGGACCATTAATATTTTATATATCTGTTAAAATAATTAATCCTCACAAAAATATATTCATTAATAACAATACTACTACTATTAATAATAATAATGTTTTTATTTCTTTTTTTTGCATTACTGGCATTACTGCAATATGTTTTTTTTTAACCGTGACATTTATGCAATACAGTAACACAACGATATGGTAATATAATTGCAATTGTAACAATTATTTGATTTATTTTTTTGCATTACAATATCAGAAAGTGGGCGGGATGCTGACTGAACAAAACAGCGTGAGCTTTGTCCATTTCCTGTTTTGTGAACTTAAATCAGTATCCCCCTTCTAATATTATCTTTTAAAACCTAAAATCTTGTCTTTGCTTTTTTAAAGAACCTCCTAGAAAATTATTTTTTGAAACAATAAACGCGACAAAACTCGTCACCTTGAACGCACAGCAAATTCCACATCTACTCATAATGAGTTAAAGCTGACGTTCACTCAAGGGCTGTTTATTTCAGGAGTCAGCCACTATGAAAGTTCTATTAGCTTTCATTTAGAAATGCAAATGTTTGTTTGCGGTTTGTTTTGATTTACTGAGAGAATCGAGCCTTTCCAAATGGAGTGATGTGACTGTCTAGAATTTGAATGCATTACAGCGTTTACATAGATTACAGCCCTTGGAGCTAAATACGAATGAAAGTATGCAATTTATTCCAGAGGCACAACGACAAATATTACAACGTATTTCACAAAGGCTTTCTTCAAAGTGATATGCAAAGCAGTGTGAAGTTCCAAACTCGCTATTTAAAATAAACGCAGGATGATTTGCATGTAATCAGATCTCAAGCAGATAAGCTTGCGTCTGGGTTTATTGCTTTGTTTTCTGAAACAAATTGTTTCAATTTTTTTTCTTTATGAAGCTGAAAGGATTCTGGATGTGTCTATTTAAACTCTGTTGCATATGTAAATTATACTCTCAACATTTTAAACCACCATGATGCTAAAGTCCAGTTTCTGAATATTCTCTTCACCTAACTGTTAATATTTCATGCAATATTTTGCTTAATAGAGAACAAATTATTATTTTTTTGTCTCCTGCACCACATTTTTACAAAATGATCAATAGTATAAATTAAACTCAAATTATATATATATATATATATATATATACACTGTATACATATACATTTTTAATTATTAATATTTCTTTTAATAAATATTAATAATTTTACAAATGTATTTTTATTATTATACTTCAACACACAGCCTGCCCCAGTGATGTTTATGTGTACAGAAATAAATGCAGAAATCACTATGTATTCACCCTGGTGTCCCCGCTGCAAGGCGCTAGGGATCGACTGATGCCCTTTTCCTGCCACTAGGGATCGACTGATGCCCTTTTCCTGCCACTAGGGATATTGGCACACGGATTAGCCAGATTATTGAGTGGCTGTATAACCTTGTCATATTCACACTGTGGCCAACTGGTGGGGGGTGAGTCTCAGTGGGTGATCTCCTGACAGTTGGGGGTTGGGGAGGGTTTGCTTCTACTGGGAGAACAGCAGTTGGCGGCCTAATAATCCCCCTCCCAGTGCACCCTGGGAAAGGTCACACATTTAGAGTGACATATGTCAATCATTGCCTCAGCTTCAGTGCCTGCAATTATCCGCTGCCTTAATAAACCCAAAGAGAGTAATTACTGTTTAAAACAGAGACATCTATAGCCTTTCCAGAACTAACTGCTAATACTACCAGAGCCGCCAGGGTAACAAAATGATTGAAGTAACAAATTCTTCAATGTAAACACATCAACTTAACGCAGCAATGTTGCACCAGCCAATCAGTGGGTGAGTTTTTCTTCTTTTACAGAATGTTTCAAAGGACTTTGCGCATACGCAGTACCTGAAGCGATCTGGAAAACTTGTTTTTACAAGAATTTATGATACAGTTCATGCAGGATTTAATAGTTATATAGTAATATAGTGTTTTACTGTGACCTTACTCAGCGATTTTAGAGATATCAGTCTTCCCTCACAGCTGCCCAGAGGCAAAGATGGCTGCTGAGTGCCTGATACCTTCTTAAAGGGACTTAGTATACAGATGACTTTTCTGTCCCTGAATGACACAGGTAAATTTACAGTAGGTCTAACACACACTGATGCAAACAATGGGGGTGGGTTTGACATGACTCTTGATAATAAAGAAGCCTGCTTGTTATTAAATTATTTACCTGTGCTATAACACCAGCCATTGGGACACAGGTGAGAAATTTGATTACAGTGTTTTTTGTTTTTAGTATTTTTTTTACTTTGTCTTTACACTATAAAGGGTGGGTGAGAGCAGCTTTTCATTTTTTAAACTCAATTTTTAGATAAAAGGAAAAACAAATAAAGGGAGAACTTATTGTACTAGGCTGCAAAGAATGGTCTCTTCTCTGAAAATAAAACAAAAGATGGTGCCCTTCACCTCATACTACCCTAAACATTTCAAATATTTAACTTCTCACCATAAGAAAACATTCTTTGATTGGCAGCCACAGTATGCAAAGCACAAATGTAAAAAGAATGTCAACACATTATTTTAGCTTTTTTTACATCAGTTGTTGCATTAATTCATATCTGCCTACAAACACTCAAAATCAAGGTCTTACCTATTTACACTCATAAATCAACCTATACCCCATCTGCACCACTTTGAAAACTGAAAGCACTAAACACCATCACAGCGAATAGCAATATTCTGAATGCTTACCTGTCTGTGGAGGGTGTGCGTCCATTGCGGGGCTTGTTAACCTGGGCGTAGAGAGTGTCTAAGGGCAGGGGTTGATCTCTGGGGCTTTGAGGACGCTGTTCTTGACTAGTGTTCTGACTCAGGTCCATACTGCTGTTCAGAGAGGAGTCCAGAGAGCCAATTCCTGCATAGGTGTGCTCCTCATCTGAACTGAAGGTTCGGTTGATGTCCTGGATCTCAGCGTAGTCTCTTTCTCTAGCCTGTCGCTCTCGAAGCTCCCTGGTTTTAGCTTGGATCCTACAAACGCAACATTTCATTTAAGACTTAAGATGCAT
>JAZGTK010003810.1:0-26243 GCA_036877625.1 Ambastaia sidthimunki
TCTATTTCTATTTTTACGGTTTAGAATTAAACAGCTATAATTGCCCCATTCATGTACACTGAGTCTGGGAGTTAACATCAAATTACACTTCCATATGAATGTTTGCAAAGCAAACACACCAAGGGATCCGTGTGTGTGTGTGTTTGTATGAGGGCTGTCCTTTCCGACCCACTTGGGTGTGTTTGCCCTAGTGGGAAGCGAGACCATTACATCCAGATGGAGCTGTGGAGAGAGGGGTGTGTTTGCTTAAGGCACCAGGTTGTCAATGCAGCCCTGTCTGTGTTTGAGAAAGGCCCATTCATGGCTAGTGTTGTAGATTAGGGGTTCAGTTACACACAGACTCCGGGAGACCAAATTTTTACATCAGGGTGTCAGATATGCACCTTGCAAATATTACAGGTCAGTTTTGCGGTTAATGCATGATCTAAACGTAAGCAGAAACCAGCCACCAGATGGATTTAAATCAAATTTCTATCTATGTATGTAAATACATAAAATGAATTAGCACTTGGTTATTTGATATAATATGTGGCTGCTATAATTTAGTTATTTTATAAGATATACTGAATTAGAATACTGACCATATTGCATTGCAAGACCATGTCACTTTAGTATAAAGTTTATATTTTAATATGCTAATTCATTAATACAAGAATGAGAGTTTTGTGCACATGGCATTATTGTGAATGTGTGTGTGTGTGGCTCACCTGTCTCTTACCCTCACTAATGTACTTTCTGTCGCCCCCTTCTGGTGGCTAAAGAAGAAGAGTTAGGCGGCTGCAGCCAAGACGGCCAGCAGTATGCAGACCGCGCGGTATGGAAGCCAGAACCCTGTCGCGTGTGTGTGTGCGACTCAGGGGCGGTGCTTTGTGACGAGGTTATCTGTGAGGACCTGAGAGACTGTGCCGATCCCTTCATTCCACCCGGAGAATGCTGTCCCATCTGCCCAGCTGAAACCGACGAGCCTATCGGTCTGCTTTCTGCTTATTATACCTGTCCTATAACCCCACAGCTCACTTTCTGCTCTGAGTTCTGTAACTATAGCAACAGCGTCACATGCCATTAGCCTACAGCCTTAAACCATAGAATGGTCATGTGATCACTGTTCAGAACTCAAAGCAAATATGTGGAAGGGGAATAAAATAACACTTCTCAATTTTTTGTATAACATTATATATTATTAAATTATATAAAATTACAGTGCAATTCGAGATTAGATTTTTATGTTCTAAGCTGTCTATGGTTAAAATACGTCCACTTTAATAGAACGTTAGTAGTAAATTGTTTGATACAGAAATAATTTGCAATCTTGCCAAGGAAACTTTATCAATGGTACACAAACGGAAGTTTGAGATCTTCTGTAAGATATAGGGGATGATAAAGATAAAACAATGCTTTAAAACAAAGTTAATCTTAGAATACTTCATTCAGAAGAAGATTAGACTGTACATTTTTAGGTATAAGAATAAGCATAATGTTACACTCCAGTATGTGGAAAGTTGCTTTTCATTGGTTAAGTTTTTAGTAAGGATTGATTAAACAAGACAAAGTATGTTTGAAGGTGGACTCACTTTGACCATAGACCGTTTTAGTTCTCGAAACAAAAGCTGAAAAGCCCAGTCATTTGTGTCTGAGAATGAGAGGTCACGACATCTCAACCCACACACCCCAATTAACAAAGAATTTAGAAGTGTTTTTCAACTTCATGCAGTTTTTCTTCAATTCAACCTGACAGCTGATATTGTTCATTTTCAAATGTTATGTGTTGCTGCTAAACAGACATACACATTAACACGATGAACACATTTATCAACATTTCAATTCACTCTGACTGTAATCAGTTAATGATGCTGATACAGAACGAGTGCTTACAAAATATCTTGTTTTATATACTATTAATTTGCTAAGCAGCATATATAAATGTCTCTCATATTGCTTCTAATATTCAGCTACAGTATAATGCAATAATTTAAACTCATCATAAGCTTGCAGCTTCCTGTTCTGTTTTTAACAAGTTAACTGGCAGATTGGGAAGAGAATGATGCTGTTTTGGTTCACTGCCTGGTGGGGCGCTGTTGAGCCATTAATCTGAATAGCTTCAGCAGGGAATAGATGTTCATTAGTTCTTATAGAAACACTGAACGTGTTGAACTGGTTTAGCATCCTCGTTATGAGTTAGTATTAGCTGATGACATTATTCAATGGAGGTTTTGTATCTCCGACTCTTTGGTGACCTCTGGTTGTTTATTTAAAGCTAGCAGTGTTTTTAAGCAGTTTATGATATATTTGATTCGTAATTTAATTTCTTCAGACCATCATTACTTGCACCAACTTTGATGAACTGTTCTGATCTTTTAAATATGGTGTAATTTGTTTAAATAAATGCTAATTGTTACGAGCAAAACTAATATCTTCTGTATCTAACTGCCAATCTTTTTTTTTCCTCATTGTTGACCTTCATCAACAGGGTCGATTAGTGCAAAGGTGAGATATTGTGTTTATTATTGATCTTATTCATGATGTATCTGGTGTTGTTAAAGTTTTTTACACATTCTAAGCAGTTCTTAAAAAGTCTTAAATAAGTTTTTTATTGCTTCCTCACAGGGACAGAAAGGAGAACCAGGCGATATTGCAGATGTAAGTCATTTTCCTGCAGTAAACGTGTGTGATACTGTGACATTGTTTCAAAGTTGTGTTGTAGACTCATGTTAAAATGTATGTCTTTATATTTTTTACTGAAATCATGTTTTGTTGTTTGTTTCTGTAGGTTGTAGGACCAAGAGGACCTTCTGGCCCAATGGTGAGATGAATTAGAAACCCTCAGTAGTTCACTCACTAGCAGTAATCACTGCAAGTTGATACCTGACTACTTTGAAAAGCTGCATTGCTCCTCACCACCAGGAGGCGCTGCAGGAAGTTGACTTACCTGTTGTTGACATTCTGCTTCTCTTGCAAAAGTTTCAAAGTTTATAGATAAACTGTCTATAAACTTTGTGGGATTGTTTGACATTGCTGAATTTTTTTCTGTGGTTTCAGGGACCCCCAGGAGAGCAGGGATCACGTGGTGAGAGGGGACTTAAGGGTGAGAAGGTGAGACACTTTACTTTTTGTTTCCTCTGACTTTTTAGGGTGAGATCAGAGACGTTTTAGTTAGCAGGGTGCACTAAGAGGGCAGTGCACACACTGCAGGATTCTGTCATGTGAAAAGGCTTTGGCTAATCTCTTTGGCTAATTCCCTTTTAGTTTATGTGCTCAATTTATTTCCTGTACATTTAGGGAAGTCCCGGCCCTAGAGGGAGAGATGGTGAGCCGGGTACACCTGGTAACCCAGGACCCCCTGGACCACCAGGACCTAATGGTCCCCCTGGACTTGGAGGAGTATGTTTCTGCTGTCCTGTATTTTATTTACATTGCAGTAAACTTTTATTTACTTTTGCACTTACTTGACTTTTAATAGCTGCATACATTTATGCGTTCTGTAGGGCTTTTTGTAAGTATGTTTATGTGTGTATGCAGAACTTTGCTGCTCAGATGGCTGGAGGTTTTGATGAGAAGGCTGGAGGAGCTCAAATGGGTGTGATGCAGGGACCAATGGTGAGAAATTTTTATTTATTCTATACACAGCATTTTAATATTCATACTAAATTAAATACTCTACATCACATCTGTTTTAAATCTGAAACATCACATCTGACTTTTGAATTTCACACCTAGTCAATGTTTTAAATCACTTATGTTGTGTGAATTGTAAACTCTGTCAGAATAAGATACCTACAATATTAGGCCTATAGGGATAGCTGGTGTTATATAAATAAGGAGCAGTTGTAAAATCCGCCCCCTTGTGGAACATTCTGAAATGAAACATTTCTGCAACAACTCGCCTAAAGACAGAAAAAAACAGAAAAAAACACAGAAAAAACAACAACTTTAAAAGCACTGTCAATCTAACAAAAAGTGTAAGGTTTAAGTAGACAGTTTAAGTTTTTTACAAATAGTCAATCTAAGCATTTTTAGATATCACCAGTTTCAAGATAGGTGCTTTACAGATTTAAACTTGTAACATATGAGTATATATAATTATATATTAACAGTTACTTCAGGACTGAAACTGAATCAAACAAGCAAGTTAAAAACAGGCAGGATTTTAATAAATAACCCAAACAGAATTTATCTGTAATATAACATTGTCATGTTATTTTATGGTTTTGGGTTACATTGGCCATGTTGGAATTTAACTTTAATCTGTTTATACAGGGTCCAATGGGCCCCCGTGGACCCCCTGGCCCCTCTGGAGCACCTGTGAGTACATGCAGAATCTAGTTATTTAAAAAATGCTCTAATATTCCCAAATATGGAAAAATGCAACATAATGTTGATTTTTATCTCGACAGAAGCTTCATTAATGAGAAATATATGAGTAATCCTTAAGCCTCCACAAACACCAACCACTAACCTGCACTGTCATCTGTTTATTTCCAGGGCCCGCAAGGTTTCCAAGGCAACCCTGGAGAGACTGGTGAACCTGGCCCTGCTGTGAGTGTCCTAAATTTACGCCTGACAGAAACTGCCAGCTTGAAGAATATGCCTACATACATGACTTACATACCCACATACATACTCACATGTCCTACACAGTTGACACTCTTCTACCCACATACAAACTGACATGACTTTGTTCTTCAATATGAAATTACTAGGACACAGTTTAATTGATTTATAATGGTTGTATTTTAGGGTGCCCTTGGACCCCGTGGCCCATCTGGACCCCCTGGAAAACCTGGAAGCGATGTAAGTACCTCCCTGGCTTAATATTTAACCTATACCAAACAATGAGTGTTTGACAGATGTTGCACTAACCGCACAATCTGCTCCTGTCCTCTTTTCCAGGGTGAAGCTGGGAAGCCTGGAAAAGCTGGTGAGCGAGGACCCCCAGGACCTCAGGTAAACAAAATACTAAGCTCCGCCTGTTTACATTTGGCAGACGCTTTTATCCAAAGCAATTTACAGCACATTTATGCATTTTTATCAATGTGTGTTCTATTGGAATCGAACCCACAACCTTTGCACTGTTAACACAATGCGCTCCCATATGAGCAACAGGAACACTCTGCATCTGTTATAGTCATATTAAAATGAATTTATTTAGCCTCGTTAGCATCATAATAGAACATAATGAATTGAATATGTCGTGATGTGTTTTACAGGGAGCTCGTGGATTCCCTGGAACTCCTGGCCTTCCCGGCATCAAGGGACACAGAGTGAGTTTCCACTGAGACTGGAGCTGTGTGTTCTGTGTCTTGTGTATTCTGTATTTAAATTCATATGTGTAACTTTTAAATGTGTTTGTAGGGACACCCAGGTCTTGATGGAGCTAAAGGAGAAAGCGGGGCTGCAGGTGCTAAGGTATAGCAATACGATAACAAGCCAAAATAACCCACGAGATAAACGATGACAAATGGATATAGGCACACAGTGTATCATTCATAGAATGTACGTTGGATTCATAAAACATCACAAGTTTAGCATTTTAAGATTAAACGTTATTGTCTAAATATTATTTGGAAATATTTACAGTTATTTTGATTCATTTTAAATGGCTGTTTTTACACATGTAACGTGATTAGAGGTGAAAGTAAAAGTATGTTTACAGAATTGTGTGCAGTAACAGGAGAATTTACAAACCTTACAGTGAGAATCAATACAGCATGTGCACACAGACTCACACATCGTTTACCATTTCACAAAAAGCATGAAAAATTAGCAAAATTAGCGAGAGATGTCACTGTGTCTGAATGTCATTGGCTACATCCACATTAATGTCTCTCTCTCTCCTGCCAGGGTGAGGCAGGTGCTTCTGGTGAGAATGGTGCCCCTGGACCAATGGTGAGTAACCACATAAGTCACATGAGGGCCAATCAGGTCATGACCAAAATACCTCCATCATCAGTATCATGGAGCAACTGCAAATTATTATAACACTCAAATGCATCTAACTCCCTACCTCCAATTTTCTGACTTTCTGTCTATCAGGGTCCACGTGGTCTGCCTGGTGAGAGAGGTCGCCCCGGACCCTCTGGTGCTGCTGTAAGTGTCTTTATGATATAATCTGATATTAATCTGTGATATTTTTTGGGCATTGTGATCACAGGACAGTATTACATAACGATGGCTGAAGCAAAAGTTTATTATGTTTTATGATAATCTGTTTAGAGATCATTATAAAACTAATGATGTTAGTTAAATGTGAGTTAGTTAAACAAATTATGTTAGTTAAATGATGTGAGTTAATGATGGCATTAAACTATAATGATTCTGTGTCTGTCTGTCTACAGGGGGCTCGTGGTAATGATGGTCTGCCTGGTCCAGCTGGTCCTCCTGTAAGTCACTTTCTTCATTTATCATTTAACAGATATGCCATATGATCTTGTTTTAAAGGTTGTGGTTGACTAATCATAGCCCAGTATTGCATTATTTTCAATAGCTAATATTGATATTTACGGTAAAGTGGCTGATATTATGCTGCTGTTCAGTATATATTTATATAGAAACAATACATATTTCAACATGTATTTTACACAATATTCACTCAAATTCACAAAGGTAGACCTAAACTAGTAGTCCAAAATACTGGTACTCAAAAAATACTATGGGTGCTTCAGAAAGGGTGCAAAATGCATATTTTTTAAGATGTATCTGATAACAGTTTATCACTGACTATCTCTTATATGTCCTGGCAAAACAGTAAATGAATCTGAGGCTGTTTAAGGTGCATGATGTAATGAGAACACCTTTTGATCATTGGTTGATGCTGCTTGTTCTCAGGGCCCCGTCGGTCCTGCTGGCGCTCCAGGTTTCCCAGGATCCCCTGGTTCTAAGGTAAAATATCTGCAGCAGAAACTTTAATTTGAACATCAAGCTCAAGTATGAGTGTTAGCATTGATGGTGAGATAGCAGGAAAAGCAACTCTTGACTGATGCGATCTCACCTGCAGGGAGAAGCTGGTCCCACTGGGGCTCGTGGACCTGAGGGACCTCAAGGACAACGTGGAGAGGCTGGTACACCTGGATCACCTGGACCTGCTGGTGCTTCCGTGAGTACAGTTATAGATATTGTGAAAATAAAAATACTTTTTTTTTTTACTTTTTTAAAATTGTTAATAAGAAGACACACAAACAGCATGACATCATTTGGAAGAACCTTCAAGTGTAAATTTGTATCTTTTTGTGACAGCTTAGGCTGTTATACTTCAGGATCTCATTTTAAATTTGCATAACAATAATTAAATGCAATTACATTGCATAATATTTGAATATTAAATGATTATTTAATGTCACATTCTACAGGGTAACCCTGGTACTGATGGTATTCCAGGAGCCAAAGGATCTGCTGTAAGTTTCCTTATATCATTTACACACAATAAAATGACATCCAAATGTTAGCTTTAATTTTAGATTAACTTAATTGATTTTTAACATCACTCTTGCTAACATACCAAACTGCTGTAACCCATTGCAGGGTGCTCCTGGTATTGCTGGTGCACCAGGTTTCCCAGGACCCCGTGGCCCACCAGGACCTCAGGGGGCCACTGGACCTCTTGGGCCTAAAGGACAATCTGTACGTAATCATGTTCAGCTCTAATTAAATATACAATGTCCTCAATGTTTCTCAGACATACACTAATAATTTCATATATATCTGATTGCACGTGTTATTTTAATATTAAGATCCTTCTTGGACAGTAAAAAGCTATTTCATACTTAACAATTTTCATACTATTTTCATACTATTTCATACTATTACATACTTAACTAATGAACTAATGTTTTTATACAGGGAGATCCTGGTATCCCAGGATTTAAAGGCGAGGCTGGACCCAAGGGAGAGCGTGTAAGTGGCAATAATAAATTGTTCTTATTATCAGCTATAACATTAGAACCAAGACTAGTTCATCACTTGTATTAATGGTCATTATATTCATATGTAATATTCTATCTAATCAGTCATACGTTTGTCCATCCTATGTAGGGTGTTGCAGGACCTCAGGGTCCCCCTGGGCCCTCAGGAGAGGAAGGCAAGAGGGGCCCTAGAGGAGAGCCCGGTTCTGCTGGGCCTCTTGGACCTCCTGGAGAGAGAGTGAGTTCCACATGCCTGTCTTTTACTCTGTTCTTACTCTGTAGGTGATGAAGCTCTAAAAACAGCACACTAATAAGTGTTCTTCTTACTTTTCTAGGGAGCTCCAGGTAACCGTGGGTTTCCTGGTCAGGATGGTTTAGCTGGAGCAAAGGTTAGCAAAACATTACATCAGCTATACTGATAACATAATATACTGATAATACTGATAACATAAGATATTAGATTTTAAGACTTAATTAGTAACTGTAGAGAGGTGATTTCTCCTTGCCTGTGTATTCAAATGTCCTCCACTTTGATAGGGTGCACCTGGTGATCGTGGTGTTCCTGGTTTGACTGGACCAAAAGGGGCAACTGGAGATTCCGGTCGCACAGGCGAGCCTGGTCTTCCTGGAGCCAGAGTAAGTCACCATGTTGTAGTTCTATTTTTGTTCAGGTCATGTCTCATGTTAATATTTTGGAATAGTAAAACTCATTTAATTGTGCTACTTTGAACAACCAAAATGTTCCTGCTCAATGATTTGTTGTCATATCTCCTAACAGGGTCTTACTGGTCGCCCTGGTGATGCTGGACCTCAAGGAAAAGTTGGAGCAACTGTGAGTATCTTTTAAATTAAAACATATTTGCAATGAAGTCATTTGGGTGGTCAAGAAATACAGACTGAGAACAATCAATATTCAGATCTTCACATAATGAATTTCCAGAATGCAAATGTTCCACTCTCTACCGTGGATGAGACTTGAAAGCAAGCATCAGTGTTGCATCTGTTTGGTTTGTAGGGTGCCTCTGGTGATGATGGACGACCTGGTCCTCCTGGTGCTCAGGGAACTCGTGGTCAGCCTGGAGTGATGGGATTCCCTGGCCCCAAAGGAGCCAATGTATGAGCACCCCAATATTTCTTCATATCAGTTATATAACAGTGTTCCCATTCAAGTCTATTTGTGTTAATGAATAATTTTTCCAGTGTTAAAGTCTGTATATGTTTGTACTTCATGGAATTATGTTTCTCTGCCACAGGGTGAACCTGGAAAACCCGGAGAAAAAGGACTTATTGGACCCCCTGGTCTTAGAGTAAGTCATTAGTTCAAAACGTTCCAGCTGATAAGCATGTCCAGATAACTTTTAAAGACATTTGGTTTGGTTAAAATATAGCATTTTAAAAGTGTAGCACTGTAAAGATCATCTTGCCCTTCTAAGAAGGGCAAGAAAATCTAAATTTTCTTCTTTCTCCATTAGGGTTTGTCTGGTAAAGATGGAGAGACTGGTCCTTCTGGTCCACCTGGCCCTGCTGTGAGTATTACTGCACAGAATTACCCACAATGCATTAGTACTTCAGTTTCTGCTTCAGTACTTGTGTAGTATTAACATCCCACTGACCATTAGCAAACACTGTGATTTCAATGTGGTTTTTAGGGTGCTGTTGGTGAGAGAGGAGAGCAGGGTCAGCCTGGACCTTCTGGCTTCCAGGTACTTTTTAAATTTTATATATCAAAACAAAAGAAATGATTTATAATAATGATTGTTATTTCAAAGGTTTGTGCTAATAAAAAACATTTTGTTGTTTCTGCACAGGGTCTGCCAGGTCCATCTGGACCCCCTGGAGAGTCTGGTAAACCAGGTGACCAGGTGAGAATTGCTCTGGATATATATCATCCTCCTTTATTTACACTCTTGTGATGTCATTAGTAAGTAGAATAATTCTAACTATAGGCTAATTTCACTGTTGCCTTTTCTATAGGGTCTTCCTGGAGAGGGTGGTGCTGCCGGTCCCACTGGGCCAAGAGTGAGTGTCTGTCTTTAACTAACAAGACTTGCAAACTGCAGTCTATGGAAAATACAAATAATTAAAGTATTATTTCACCACATAACATAGAAATCATTCTCTCTGAATGTGTCTCTGTCAGGGTGAACGTGGTTTCCCTGGTGAGAGAGGAAGTGCTGGCCCCCAGGGTCTCCAGGGACCCAGAGGACTTCCAGGAACTCCCGGAACTGATGGACCTAAGGTAAAATATGGTGTTCTGTTTCTCTATTTCAAATCTTTCCATACTTCTCCATCCTCTTCTTAAGCTGGTATGGACTCATTTTATGTGACAGCTTTCTTCAAATAGGTTTCAAAACCCTGTTGTCCAAAATGTCCAAGTTTAAATGAAAACAAAAAGTGGTTCAATGCACTTTTGGATAACTTTTGGATCCTGCTGTACAGTATATGAAGATTTCAGCACAACGCTGTACCTTCTCAGGCCCCTCATGGCTCTGTTTAATTTCCACCAGGGTGCGATCGGACCGGCTGGGGCTGCTGGAGCTCAGGGTCCTCCCGGTCTGCAGGGTATGCCTGGTGAGAGAGGAGCTGTTGGAATTTCTGGAGCTAAAGGAGACAGAGTAAGTATCTTCAGGCCTGGTGTAACTTTACTCATGTACAATTAAAATTATACAATACATTAGCTAATTGGATGAATGATCGAGCATCTCTTTCACTAGGGTGACACTGGAGAGAAAGGACCTGAGGGTGCTCCTGGCAAAGATGGTTCAAGAGTGAGTTCTGTTGTGTTTTGAATGCAATTAAAGTCAACGTATGTTCTTAAGACAGGAGATGCTTGCTTTGTGTTTTATTCATCATATGATTGTCTTTTGTGTTAGGGATTGACTGGTCCAATTGGTCCACCTGGTCCTTCTGGTCCCAATGGCGCAAAGGTAAAAGACAAATCCATAATTTGATCTGGCACCCATGATTATGTTCAAATTATTAACAGTAACAATTGTTTCATTTTGTTTTAATTGTCTCATTTCTTTTTCTCCCTTTACAGGGTGAAACTGGTGCCATTGGACCAATTGGTGCTACTGGTTCTCGTGGTGCCCCTGTAAGCAAAAATTAAACATGATTGAATGCGATTAGAGTAATTTTAATCAGACACTAAGGAAAGAAATTAAGAAATTAAAGCTAGGAATGAAATGAGATGTATTTTCCAAAGGTCATACTCAGCTAACAGAATGTTCTCAGAATGTTGGCTAATGTTAATGTTTTCTTAACGTTAAACAAAAACATTCTTGCAGTAACATTGGAAGAACTTTTTAACGTTATGGATATCATATATCAAAAACATTATTCTTAAGGTGGTAGTGGAACATTTTAAAACATTACAGAATAAATGTTTGAATAACGTTCTTATAGCCAAAAAATAATGTCAATACAATGTCTTAAAATTGGATGTTTTGAATGTTCCTAGAACTTTAAAAATAGTTTAACATTTTTGTTACCTAATAAAAATGTTAGGGAAACTAAAATTGTTAGCTGGGTGGCCACTTTGCTTTGAATTCTCATAAAAATCTAATTTCTTAAAATCTCCTCATGCTTTCAGGGTGATCGTGGTGAGGTTGGTCCACCTGGACCTGCTGGATTTGCTGGACCTCCTGTAAGTAGAACTACAGTAACATACAGTAAACCCAACACAAGGTTGACTTTACCACAATGAGAAAGACTTCTAACAAACCACAATGACTTTAATAACTTAGCAAAATTGTAGACAGCAGTTTAATTTAAATCTATGAAGGACAACTAATTAAGAATATTAAGGATATGATGGAATACTCAATGCGACACAAAGATGCTAGTATAAATTAATTAGGGATATTTACTAGTAAATTGGAACAGAAATTCTGAAATATGGAGAGTCTTTAGAGTTTGCAATTAATCTGCTTGATCATTTATGCATGTGAATTCTGAATCTGATGACAACGTTTTGTCTCTGTCTTAGGGTGCTGATGGGCAGTCAGGAATTAAGGGAGAGCAGGGAGAGTCCGGACAGAAAGGTGATGCTGGATCTCCTGGACCTCAGGGACCATCAGGAGCACCCGGTCCAGTGGTTAGTGCTCAGCTACAATTACTTTCCATGAATAAAATGCTTAAATCAGTTTTACACTGATAGTACAAAGGCTGATATTGCTAAGACAAGAACCTGGTTTTAGATATTGTCGTTTGACATTTAATTGCTTTGTTCAGTGCCTTTTGGTTATTCAGGGTTTATTGTTTATTTTCAGGGCCCAACTGGTATTACAGGAGCTAAGGGAGCACGTGGAGCCCAAGGAGCCCCTGTGAGTTTCCTAATACGTCAGTTGCTCACGAATAGGAACTTTTGCATTTAGTATATGCTTCAAACGATCAGTATTTCCTAGTTATTTTGAAAAAACAAATTATGTATGATTACGATACTTTTATGATACTTACAAGACTTAGCAAGAACGTACTTCTCTGTTCTAGGGTGCCACTGGTTTCCCAGGTGCTGCAGGAAGAGTTGGAGTTCCTGGCCCCAATGTAAGTCTCTTGAATTCACACAGGCATCTCTCTGTGGTTTCTCCATAGTTTTGTATGATAACAATTTGCGAGAACTTGCATTTTTAGTAAAGCTAAATATTTTTTAATCTGTTCTGCATCTCTTAAAATCATCTCCTATATTTTTTTTCTCTTTTCTCAGGGTAACCCTGGTCCTGTTGGTCCAGCAGGTCCTGCTGGTAAGGATGGTCCAAAAGGAGTTCGTGGTGATGCTGGTCTCCCAGGAAGACAAGGAGATGCTGGACTGCGTGGACCTTCTGGTGCTCCTGGAGAGAAGGGAGAGCCCGGAGAGGATGGTCCTCCTGTGAGGCTCTGGTTTATTAAATTTAAATTGTACTTTGGTTAACTGGTGTATTCTCTAATCAAATTCTAAACCTCCCGTTTTCAATATTTCCTGATCTATCTGTAGGGCCCTGATGGTCCTTCCGGCCCTGCTGGTCTAGCTGGTCAGCGTGGTATTGTCGGTCTTCCGGGTCAGCGTGGTGAAAGAGGTTTCCCAGGACTTCCTGGACCCTCTGTAAGTAGACAGACCCACTGGAAGCATCAGTGCAATATAAACATCTTCCTGTTTTCACCAAATCACTGACAGATTTGAATATGAATCAAGAAACGTATAGATTATGGAACTTATATATACGCTTATGGACAGTAGTATAGATTTTACAAGTAGTATAAGGTTTAGACTAAGACCCTTTCAGATAATAATAAAAAAATTTTTAGGCAATCTAAAACCATATGTAGTTGTCTCCCACATATCTCACTTATATATTTTATATCTCACCCCCATATTTTAACTCACATATATACATAGTTTTTCTTTTAATTAATATGAGTCTACTGAATGCGCTGCTGTTTTAAACTGGTGATCAACAGCAGTGTTTAGTATGTTGGATAATCTGACATTAACACTGTTTTAAAAACCACTGATTTGTTTTCCAGGGTGAGCCTGGCAAACAGGGAGCTTCTGGTGGTTCTGGTGACCGTGGACCTCCTGGCCCTGTCGGACCTCCTGGATTGACCGGACCTGCTGGAGAAACTGGACGTGAGGTAAAGAAAAAATTCAAATGGGACAACAATAGACTGGAATAATCTGTGGGAATTTTGGCTCTTAAGAGCACTTCATTTATTCATTTTAATTATCAGTAAGAGCTCTTCATTTGTTTGTTATTAGGGTAATGCTGGAGCTGATGGACCACCTGGTAGAGATGGTGCTCCTGGCGTGAAGGTGAGTAAACAAACACTATATAACATTATCTTTTGTTGTCCTCCATCACCCCCACCTCCATCTAGTTCTAGATCTTTACCCAGAAAAATACCCTTCCACTTTCAATTGATGGCTAGATCATGCACCACTGAATTTCCAGCTGGCTGTAATGTGTAATGTGATTTGTTCTTTTCCAGGGTGAGCGGGGTAACACTGGCCCGATTGGGGCTCCTGGAGCTCCTGGTGCCCCTGGTGCTCCAGGTCAAGTTGGCCCAATTGGCAAACAGGGAGACAGAGGAGAAAATGTGAGTACTTAAACTTTCTTTCCTAAAATCTCACCACACCAATTTCCAGCAAACATTATTTAAATTAATTAATCAATCACAATGTTGACACAAAGTATGATCTCAATGATCACTATTATATTTTTTGAAAAATAATACAGGGAACATTTATGATTTTTATGCTGCTTTAACATAATACTGAAAAACAAATATAAACTTTAACATCCCCCTAAAAACACACAACTGTATTTTTCAGATTAACATTTTCATAGATACAAAGCAAGACTTTCCTTATAAAGATTAAGAGGAGACAGCTAAAGAGCATTAGCAATGGTTACACCTCAAGTTTGATTACTTGTTGTTAAATTCAACGCTTTTCCATTTTTGTTTTAAAGGGTCCACAAGGACCTGCTGGACCCCCAGGACCTGCTGGAGCTAGAGGCATGGTTGTAAGTACATTTAAAACAGAAACAGAGAGCAGAAAAACAGAAAACCTAAAATACACACTGACATGGGCAGAGCTTCCAAATAGCCAAATATATGGACACTAATAGACAATATATGATACAAAAAATACACATTTGCTAAGAGCATGCTGGACCAAAGGTTTCACTTTTTATAACAGATTTACACTACCCCATAAATGACCCCATTTTATTTTTTACACTGCACCAACAAACATATACTGTAGATGCAACAAAAACACTGAAATCTGGTGTAAACTGGCTTTTAAAATGTCTTGATGTTGCTCATATTTTGCTAATGGTTCCTTTCCATTTCTCTTCATCAGGGACCCCAAGGACCTCGTGGTGATAAGGGTGAGACAGGAGAGGCTGGAGAAAGAGGACAGAAAGGACACAGAGGATTCACTGGTCTGCAGGGTCTTCCTGGACCTCCTGTGAGTCTAATCTGCTGGTTCTACATAAAGGCAACCCTGGAAAAAAATGGATGGAAGTTTTGGAAGTTTATTAACATCTTACTTGTGTCTCCCTAAAGGGTTCTCCTGGAGACCAGGGTGCTTCTGGACCTGCAGGACCAAGTGGTGCTAAGGTGAGTGCTTGGAGTTTCTTAAATGTTCTCAAAGTAACAAGCCATAAACATCTTAAATTATAAACTTTATTTTAGAACCTTTAATGATCAGATGGATGACTAATGCTCTGTTTAACCTTCTTGGTTGTAATAGGGGCCTTCTGGACCTGCTGGACCAGCTGGTAAGGATGGTTCTAATGGTCAGCCTGGACCTATTGGACCACCTGGACCTCGTGGGCGTTCTGGAGAAACTGGCCCAGCTGTAAGTGCAACCCAGATTGTAAAACTGAAAGACCTATTCTATTGGACACATAAGAGAACTAACATTGAACAAATTGAAAAAATAAAGTATATGTATATACCCAAAAGTAACATAGTATGAAATATCTAACCACAAAAATTGTTATAAATCATGTTAAAGGAAACCTTTAGTGAAAATGTAGTAAAACAATTTTTTACTAAGTCTGTCTGTATAGTTAATAGTAAAATAACACATCTCAGTAATGTTGTCTTTTTCTGTTTGTTTCCATTAGGGTCCACCTGGTAACAATGGACCCCCTGGCCCTCCCGGTCCCCCAGGCCCTGGCATTGACATGTCTGCCTTTGCTGGGTTGTCTCAGCACGAGAAGGGACCCGATCCCCTGCGTTACATGCGTGCCGATGAGGCCTCCAGCTCTCTCAGACAGCATGATGTAGAAGTGGATGCCACACTGAAGTCAATCAACAGCCAGATCGAGGACATCCGCAGCCCCGATGGCAGTCGGAAGAACCCTGCACGCAGCTGCAGGGACCTGAAACTGTGCCACCCTGAATGGAAGAGCGGTAAGTGAAAAGGAAAGAAGAACAAAGAAGTGCCCTTCTTTCGTTTACAGCTTTTTTGTGGTACTGTTTTTTTTATACTTAATGGCTCCACATTGAAGTACGGATCCTGTATCCTGGTTTATAGGTGACTACTGGGTGGATCCCAACCTTGGCAGCAATGCTGATGCCATCAAAGTGTTCTGCAACATGGAGACTGGAGAGACCTGCGTGAGGCCCAGCACTCCCAAGATCCCACGCAAGAACTGGTGGAGCAGCAAGAGCAAGACGCACAAGCATGTGTGGTTCGGCGAGAGCATGAACGGTGGATTCCACGTGAGTAACGTTGGATGTTCAGTGATGATGCTCAGATGTCTGGGGCAAATTTTTTACATTTGAACTTTATGTAGATCTTAGTTAGGAGACATAATAAAATCACAAATTAACAAAACCTTACAAGAAATTATACAAGAGGAAGTATGTGAAACAGTTAGCATGAGGATTATCACAAGGCAACTTTGGATTTGATTATGCACAGCTGTTTTCAGCCAGCCCCAGTCCTTGTAAATTTCCATCGTGTGGTTTGGATTACAGCTGGTTTGAGGAGCTGTTCATGGTTCTGAATCTCTATTGGTCCATGGTGCTGAAAATCTATGCATCATCCAATCATAAACCAGCAAAAACAATGACACAAATAATTTCCTGTCTGGATAGGGAATTGTGCCGAACTATACGTCCTAATTTGCCTGTATCAAGTTGTATTGTGTTACAGTTAATCAGTTCTGATTTCCTCAAACAAATACTGAGTTTGTTTGTAAACCAAAGCTTTTCTCATTTTCTGCTATAGTTCAGCTATGCTGAGAATGGCCAGGCTAGCACCGCCAACGTCCAGCTGAACTTCCTGAGGCTGCTGTCTACTGAGGCCACTCAGACCATCACCTACCACTGCAAGAACAGCGTGGCTTACATGGATCAAGCCACAGGCAATCTGAAGAAGGCTCTTCTGCTGCAGGGATCCAACGATGTGGAGATCAGAGCAGAGGGCAACAGCCGATTTACCTACGGCGTGCTGGAGGACGGCTGCAAGGTAAGCTAAACTATATTATATGCTTTTCAAGCTGATAATTGGTAATATGTGAATGTATCTGTTCGTTAGGAAGCAACAATATCACTTAAATGGATTTCTGCCCTGTTTTACAGAAGCACACAGGTCAGTGGGGCAAGACAGTGATCGAATACAAAACCCAGAAGACATCCAGGCTGCCCATCGTGGACATCGCTCCCATGGACATCGGAGGAGATGATCAGGAGTTCGGAGTGGACGTTGGTGCCGTCTGCTTCTTGTAAAGAAAATAAAACATACGTGGATTATGAGATAAGACATGGAAAAATACCAATGATGAGCAATAACTGTGAGGATGCAATACATGTTCCAAATAATGAAGTATGGAAGAAATTTGAAAATTAGATTTTTTTTCTCTGAAACACAAAAATAGCACATAGCGCACAGGAACCTGCGCTAAATGAGATTGCCCCAAACAGCCCCTCCCTCTGAAATCCAGCCATGTTTCCCACAAGCCATCAGTGCCTCCTCCTGAGGGGAGCCAAGAGGAGGACAAAACAAACAGGCATAACCAAACGAGCAAGAGATTCAACAAAAGACAGAAACATGGCTTGATGTCATCACATCCTGCAGGGGTGGGTGGGTGATGCTGTACAGCGTTATGGCTAGATAGTCCCTCCCACTAAAGAAGGCCACGCCCACCCCTCCCTCTTGACTGTGACTCAGCTGAAAACATCACATTATGCAAGATTTTGTGAAATGTAAAACATGTGTAGGGAGTAAGTTAATATTTACTGTGTATAATAACAAAAATCTTAATTCCAGTTGTTGTAAAACTCTGTACTGAAACAGCCAAATCTATATATTTTCACAATTATGTGTTTGTGTGTCTGTGCACACCAACAATATTTTGGGGGAAGTGCAGTTCGATTTCTTTTTTTTTATTTTTTTGTCCTTTTTTGTGTACCTCAATATTCTTCCCTTGGTTGCCCATAAAAGGACGTTTTGATCCCTTAACATAAGAGCAAAAGAAAAAAAATCTAATAAATTTGGAAACAAGTTCTATTTTTGTTCATTTGCATGATCTTCATTTTCAAAGAAAAGCTACCTCACACAGGAAAAAACGAAGTTAAAAATCTGGATTTGAACAGAAGCGGCCTGGGGTTCAAGAAACGTCAGGAAAATGCCCCGGCATGGCTCAGTCCATCTTCAGAAGGTGCTATTAGTTTCCAACTATCAGTCAGTATTCCCAGAATTCCCAGACCAACCCACTCCCTAACTAGCCTCATTCAACACACACAGCCTGCTAAGAAGATGGGGAATCATACGGGATGATCAAAAGACAGAGGGACTCTTTTGGGAATGCCGGAATTTTGCTCCCAAAGCATCTCCGTAGCGCTGAGCAGGATGTGTGTGTGTGTGAGGGTGTGTATATTTTTGTTATATTAATATTATTATGATCATGATCTCTTTTTCTGTTTGTTTGTTCTCTCTTTTTGGTTCTGGTTTTGTTACGATTTTAATTAATGTAAATTGAAAATAAAGGAAAAATAAGGAATATTGAAGTCAGATTTGAATTGTTTTGAATCATTAATACCCTCAGATGACTGTTAAATGTTGCATAGGAATACAAAACTATTATTTGGTCTGTGTGTTTGCTTATGAGTGCGTTTGTGAAAAGTGCTAAAATAGAAGCCTCCAAAAACAGATATCAGACACAGAGGCTTGCATAACATGCCTGCTCAGAGAAAATAGCCTTCTAAAAATAAAGAAAAAGAAATAACAAAAAAAGAGGAGTACAATGACCTGAAAAACAACAGCGTTTTTTAAATGAACAGATACCAAGATCTTAAAGGCTGTTCGAAAACTGGCAAGACTGTGAAGCATACATGCTTATAAAAATATGTATTAAGCTGTTTTAATGGCTGACAGTTGTGGCTTACTGGTTTAAGAGTGGTTCAATTCCCATGTGGTAGGTAACAACTGAGGTGCACCTGAGCAAGGCATCTTTCCTCCAGTTGCTCTACAGGTGTAGCAAGGCTGTCCGCTGCCCCAGGAGTGTGTGTGTGTGTGTGTGTGTGTGTATGACGCAGGGGTCATGTTATGGGTATTGGTTACAAATATGCCACTTTCACTTTACCTTGTTAATTTCTGACTGGGTCATCCAAACAACAACATCACATCAAACAAGGGACCAGCTATAAAACTGATGTATAGTATCCTGAAGAGTCCGCCTTACGATGACACACTTGTAAAAATTAAAATCAGGCCCCCTCTATAAATCATTTAAATAACTACATTACATGAATATTCCAATACAATTATTATGAAACTTGACTCACTGGCTTGAAAGGACAACTGTGGAGTCAAACCTCTCCAGCTGTACAGAGCTTGTACACGGAGGAACCAAACATTTTTTTTCCAGAACCAAGGTGCTAAGTACATAAACTTGCCTGTACATAACTATATTACCTTCAATACAAAATCATTATACACAAAATAAAAACTAAAGACTAAACTCCACACTGGTATGGGTTAAATACAGAGGACACATTTTAAATATGGGTTACCATACCTAACAAGTACGTCAGTGGTGCTGGTTCTAATCTGTAGGGTACATTATCACACCAGGAGGTGGCGACCTGCCTAGTGTGGTTTTCTTTTATTTCGTTTTAAGGCTGACTCGTAAATGTTTACAAGCCCACTTAAAGATTCGAGGGGTCTTGTTAAAAACATAAACGCATTTTCACACAAATTACAACAATGTATCTGTTATTTCCCCTCTATTTTGTTAACTCCTGTCTTGACTTAAAGGGGAAAATAATATTAATAAAAGATTTATGACTCGCAATGAACGGCGTTGGGAAAATTGAATCACTGTGTTGTACTGTGCTACACGAATTACCTTCATTTTAATCGTGTGTGAACTCCGGTCGTTAGGACACGTAGATGAAATGGGGCTTATGCTATGTACATACTTGCTATTCTGTCCCAGTGCTATTTCTTTTTTTATAACACAGTTTCATTCCTATTTCTCCTTGTTGAAATATATACATTTCGCTGAACTAAATGAACAACATCCCAGCTTATGCCTCGTTCATTCGGTTCGTATGGTGCAGGTGACAGACACCAGGCGACCTCTTTTATCATCTAAAGCTGGCCATCTTGCTCAAAGAGAGAAGTGCGCAATACAAAAAACACACTGTTAGTGTAAAGAAACGCTTTTGTGATTTTGTTTAATTGTATTCATTCATTTTTCTAACACGAATAACTACGTCTATATATAAGAAATGCGAACAATTTGTCGATGAAATTAATACGGTCCTATAAAACTTGCTTTAGATCAATATACTAAAACGAATACACGATCCGTTTACCTTTTATATTCTTAAAATAAGCCACAACTAGAAAGGGATATTTATGAAATACATGAAACGCAGACTGACAAACAAAAAGAGAGTCTTAATTTAAACAGACACACACGCATATATTTCTATTTGCAAACTGTCTGTTTTCAGGGTTTTCATAAAAAAGGGAACACGAACTGTTTTTCCTTCGTACACGTATTTTTATTTTATGCGTGTCAATGTGTCCATCTGTTGTTGAAACGCTGTTTAATTCATCATCACCAGCATCAGTTCGCCGCGTCGCTCCACGCTTTCCAAACGTGAGCGTCCGCAGGCCACGTGACCTCGTCTCAGCCAATCACAGGCGTCTAGGAAATCCACATTGGGAGAGTCGCGGCGATCGCAAGCACACAGAGCCAAACAGAGCAGCCGTGACGCACGAGCCTCACATGAAATCAGGTTCACCGACTGTAAACACGGCAACATCCCCATTTCTGACTGGGTGACACTTAGTATATTGCGGGAAGAGATGGTCCTGTCTTCGGGGCTGACATAACGGTTAAAGGTACTGCGTGTTTTTGTGCTTTAGATTGTGTTTATTGCTGAAGAAAAAAAACTGCGCTGTTGGAGTTACATAACGTGAGCCGGTGACCTCATTTCGCCAGTTTGTTTCCCTTGTAAAGTTTTTCATGTGCTTCTATGATTTTGTCTTCTTTTTGTCTCATAATAACTCATTTAAGTGTTGAGAAACCTGTAGGGCGTCCAGAAATGTATTTTAAACTACTGACTGCTTATGTGTGGCCAGTTTCACCTACTTGGAATTGACCTAATTTTCTGGTGTCGTATGAATTCAGTGTCTGGTGCGCTGTCGCGCGCGCAGGTTTAAGACAAATAACTTATTTCTAAGTGTATTTATTTAGTAACCGTGTTGTTGTTTGTGTACCAGTCTTTGTTGTCTCTATATTTTGTTTCACGAATGGTAATTTGGGTAAAAGTTTTTTTTAAATGTAGAAGACAGAAATGAGAGACAAAAATGCACGTAATACCCGGCTGATGTACATAAATGATGCACATTATAAATACAATGTGATAAACAGCTACGACATGAAAAGTAAAAATCTGTGATAGTATATTATTCACTTGAATAATGAAAGGCATGTATTGTACGTTGAATATTCATAATAACTTGCAATGTAATTTATTGCTCTGCCGTGTCAGTATGCACATCTGTACTTTATCAGCTTCGTTTATTGTTTATTGTTCTCCCCAAACTATATGAATTTGGGTCTGTAGGCTAAACCATTTGAAAAAAATGAGTATGCCTTTCTTATACAAATGTATGCACAGTATGTCACCTGGGTAGGTAAGCAAATTGTTGAACAGCTGGATACAGTCCCAGGTAGAGTTGTCTTATGGTAATTTTAGCAAATAGACAGATTGAATTAAGTTTATAATCAGACAATGTAGGTTTGTGCTTTCAAGGAAATTTATAGACTGTTTTTTATAGACTTTTTTGCTTGTGTTTGTAACAGATTCAAATTAGGCTTCAAAATCTAAAAATGCTGTTTTGTGATGTCAGAATTTGCATATGTTAATGTCAAAATGGCTCGTATAACTGCTATGATGAAACTCACCCCAGACGTCAATGTTCTGAGTCAGACTGATAAAAAGCCAAGAAAATAAAATCACAGAATGAGTCCTCAATACTGACTGCTCAGATGGACAGGGTTTGAGGCCAGATTTGAAAAGACTCAGGGGGGGAAACAAGAACAGAAATAGATTGATGAATCATACAAACCACTTTTGCTTTTTGCTTCTGTAGTATCTCCTGGTTTTCTGAGGAAAAGTTTAAAAAGAGCTTTGAAATTTTGTGTTTTTATAAATGTAGTGACATCAGCTGCTAACCTCTAAGAACAGGATATTGTAATTGGGTACAACCTTAATTCTAAACCCTCAGATCTGTTGTTCTTTAGTTACTTAAATGTTACTTAAAAAACTAAAGAACAGAAAGATCTTACAAGATCCCCTTCAAGACTTTTCAACGGGGATGATGTTTTATAAAATGGCAGTTAATTATACTGTAATATTATCTTATTGTTACTTTGTCTTTTGGAACATAATAATGCTGCAGCCATAAAAAAAAATCCTCTTCATTCAATTAATTTTTATCCTGAATCCATTTTATTGTGATACAGTGAACATGGCCCCCAATTCCATCCACTGGTTCAGAAAGGGCCTCCGTCTTCATGACAACCCTGCCCTTCAGGAGGCAGTGCGTGGGGCAGACACGGTTCGATGTGTCTACTTCCTGGATCCCTGGTTTGCTGGGTCGTCCAACCTCGGGGTTAACAGGTGGAGGTGAGTGCAGCTCAAGGAAGGATAATCTCATAATCAAATAATCAGATCTTTCCATTATCAAGGTCAAAAATGAGAGCAAGATATTAAGAGTCTGTACCTGATAAAATGATCAAAGTACCAAAGTTTTGAACAAAATTAGCAAAATTGTTTTTATATAATTTTCATTTATGCATTGCCAAGGGCTCTTATAACTATTTAAAAAATGCTCAGACAGATTTAACAAACTATAATTACTAGTCCTTATTGCCTTAACTAGCCCTTATTGTGTGATGGAGTTTATATGCAGTATTAAGTTTAACATTAGCTTAACATTTAAACTCAGCCTCATCTTCGAAATTGAGTCGTTAAACTAGTTCATATTATGTTCAGTTTAGGTTTTATTCTGCGCGTATTCAAGTCTATCACGTACTCAGCGGGCAGGTGCTTTTCATTTAAAGTGATTTACAGTATTTTAATTGCTGGGAGCGTTCTTATGTTTCTTCAACATTATGCTAGAAGCCAATTCATGTAAGGTTCTGTAATCGTTCACAAAATGTAACTTACTCCTCATCTTATGTCACTTTATGTTGTTTACTTTTGAGTGAGGCCCGGAGACCGACATTGAGGTCATGCTGTGGAAAACATTTAATCCAACTTCACAGATGTTAGATTTGGGTACATTTTGTTCCAGGGAAAATGAGCTCTATTAATGCTTAAACCTGAAATACAAGTTGACGCAATTTAATGACCAGATCACTTTACAAACTGTTGCTGGTTAACAAATGTGTTACTAAAATATTTTACAATTACCATGAGGTAAATTAACTGTCATTTGCATGAAGCCACAGGCACATCCTGTTTCAAATGAAAGTAAAGGTGCGACCAAACCGCATGTTAAACTGTTCATAGAATGCACTTCGAACTTTGCGTTCTGTGTCAGTTTAGAACCATTTGGATGTAAATGTGTTCCTGTCCCTCATTTAAATGTTAGTCCACTGTAATCAAGTTTGTAATAGTTCTCAATGGCTCGCTTCCGATTAGTGTTTTATAATTCATGATTGTAATGAAATGAATATACTTCATTTGGTGACACAGAAATCACTTGATTTACTGTGTGGACTACAGAGCAACAGTTCTGATTAAAGGGATAGATCACAGAAAAATGTATGACTTTTATTCTCCTGTGGAACACGAGAAGATATTTTGAGAAATGTTCCAGTGGTTTTGTGTCCGTGCAGTGTAAGTCGGTGGGTGCCATTGTGGTTTGGCATCAACTTCCTGTTAAAGGTCTGTTTTGTGAATACACATCTTGAAGCTTTTAAAAGAAGCACACCTTATATCAGCGTCTCATGTCCTGAGATTTTACATGTTTATTTGTTTAATTTAATAAATGATTTTTGTAATCAGACAAAGAAATTAGCTGATTTCACTAAAACAATATCAGATTTATTTGATGCTGGGATGCAGACAGTTGAAAATGCCGAAGTGTTTCTGTTTTCATCCAGAGAATACTCTGGCAGATTTCGGTGGAGAAGTCTGAAATAAATGTCCATGTATGGAGATTGAGCCACTGCCATAGCAGTCAGTCATGGGGAAAGTAGGCCAAGTCACAGACTAGCAGATGCTCTGCTGTCAGGAGGAAGTCAGACAGTCTGCTGGTCATTCAGTTCCTCTCCTCCACTGAATGGATCAGACTGAATGTTAATGAGAGTTAATTCACTAGATTAAAAGATGAAGCACCTGTGAATGGATCTGTCAGTCTCAGCTGGAGTGTTCAGTACTTAAAACACCTGTTGGACATACAGTACAGGTGCATAAGTGCAGGGAAATTTAAGGTCACATTGTGTGTTTGGATCTATTTATATAATGTATGTATGTATATGTATATATGTATGAATATGTAATATATGTGTGTGTGAAAGAGAGAGTTTGTGTGTGTGTGTGTGTGTGTATATATATATATATATATTTATACATACTTGAAAAATATTTATGTTTTATACATGTATATTAATAAAAAAAACATGCTGTGTTCACATGCAAGACATTCACTGTAAGTCACTTTGGAAGCAGTTGTTAAATGCGTAAATGTAATTGTAGGCTATGTCATGTACCAAACAATTAGTTAATCGCTGTATTTCTTTCTGAGTAAACAGATATGCGTTGACACAGATCTGAGACCGATTGAGTTAATGATATCCAGTTGTTACTACTTCGCCGTATCAAGTTCTGGTTCACTTACATCACCTAACGTGGCAATGCTAACATTCACGTAACTGTGCCAGTAAGAACTCCCATAACACTCGCGGCGTGTTATCGTGCCGTACTGGTTCACATACATCGTGACGTACAGACGTTCACATAACAATGAGCAGAAACTAGAACAGCCGTGTCTAAGGCCTGATTCACACATCTCGCATCTGCAGCATGTGCTGTAAATGGCAGGTCATTCTTTATGGTGCCCATATGAAATTGCGATCCTGAGCCCGTTTTTGCATGCTAAACTGAGAATTAATTTGTTTATCAACAGTGCTTTGCCATAAAGCCTTTTAGAAAACCGGATAAAATAATGTCATACGCTGCTTAACTGTTGTCTGGATAAAGACTTAGGCTTGATGCAAATGACACGTGCCGAGACGAGGCACACAAACGAAACCTTTCATTCAGTAAAAGTCTGCCTGACTTCAAATGATCAGCAGGTTGTTGGCTACGTTTTGGGTGGAGTTTTGTGTAAATTACCTACTGTGAATTAAAAACTCAACCGGGTAACCCAGATATCACTTCACTTCCTACGTCATTTCCTGTGTAGTTATTGTGCTTTACACAGTGTCAACCAGAAGCTGTGAATCAAGCCTGACTTGTTTGCTCTGAATGAACTTCGGCACTGCTTTAATGAATGGGGCACATGTACCTCATAAGCTTATGTAACCAGCAATAATAAAAAGTCATAACTTGTTATCTTCCCGTCTTAAAACGGTTAACTTTCAGCCAAAGTTATTAAGTAAACTGTCTGGCTGAGGCGATATAGAGAATGGCTATCTTTCACTACACACCTTGGCCATCTATTACAATCATATATTGGTCATATATTACGCTTTCATTTTAAAAGCCAGCGTCTTTAATTGTTTAACTTGTATTCACGTGATCTGAAGAAGTGGACAAGCCATTTCTCAGGCTAGATGTGGAGAGAATGTTGTTGTGAAAGAAAAGAGGTCACTGGGCTAATTTTATGCCCTCCAGTGGTGGAAATCGTGCATGCTGCAAATCTAGGCCAGGCCAGTTACATAAGGCATAATGTATGACAAGGCGGTGAGCTGGAAAATAGGTTTGTTTTTTCCATACTCATGGTCCCAAAAGCAATTATTTTTTGTAGCACTCTGAATCCATTTTCAAGATGAAGGTTTGTGTTTCTTTATGTGTGTGCTTTGCTGGCCAAGACAGTTTGTGCAGTTGTGTGTGTTAGTGTGTCGACTGGTCAGCCTGTATCTGGAGCATTGGGAGCTTTGTCCCTGTCTGGTCTCTAATCAGGGCTTTGGTCGCAGACAGTCTGACTTTGGGCTCAGGACGGCAGGACCAAATACCAGAGACACAGGTGGAAGGTCGGACAGGCCTTGCAGACAAATACTATAACCTTATTATTAAAAGAACGTTTTGTAAAGCCTGGACCGTTGGTAGAACCCAGAGTAGGACAGAACAGTAGATCTTTGCATCTTGCTGAATTCC
>JAZGTK010003811.1:0-26238 GCA_036877625.1 Ambastaia sidthimunki
GAACAAAGGTGCCATAGTGTACAAATATCAAGAAGGGCGACTCGTCTGCATATATTTAAAAAAAGACTTGAAGTGTGTAATTTCTGCCCCATTTGAAAACCAATGGGAACCAGTGTTTACACTTGTCCCTCATGGCTCATTTATTGAATTGAGATAAGAGAACATTTAATTTTACAAACATTTAAAAAAAAATACACACTTCAGCCCTAAAATGTTGTCATCACTTTAACATTGTGAAACCCTAATGCCTTTTTTTTTTGCAAAATCTGGCAACGCTTTCCAATATTTCTCAGCGTCTGCAGGCTATAGCAAGTACTAGCTGGGATCTCTTTGAATCAAAGTGTCATCCTGTGTCTGCGCTCCCATTAACAGCTTCTCCAGAGGAAACCTCCATAAGGGCTCAATAAGGCTCAATAACGGACAAAGTTGGATGTCGGCTCGCCATCTGCAGCTCCAGGCTGCTGAACCGCCCAAAGACTTTCTTACAAAGTAGCTATGACAGAATCAGGGCTCGACGGCAGCGCCGCATCCTGCTTGTCCTGTTTTACATTAAATATATCTCAGCAGCATAAAAGAGATGCGAGTTGCCTGTGATAATTTCCCCTCTGCGCGAGGGCCATCCATGTATCTACATTAAAACAAACATGAAACTGATTTTCATTTACTTCAAAACAAAGGTTATCTTCTCTCTCGTGTACACCAGCACACACTGACAGTTTAATAGCCTTATATAATGTGGTTCCTGAAGGCACATTATTTTAGCAGAAACGTTCCGTCCATCTCTCTCGCTTCCATCCAATCTTCCTGACAGCACCAGCACGCCTGTAGGAACAATGGCAGAGTCGTACAGTCTTAGCCCCTGGGCCATTCTCCATCTGCTCTCTGTCACCCATCCACTCTCCCTCTCTCTCTTTCTGCTCCAGACAGGGTTTCTATGAATGCCAATCTCACCCCACAATACCTTCAGCCATCAGACACATTCACAACCACCAATGTATTACCTCTGAATTCTAGCCTGGACAGTGTACGAAGGAAGCCTTACATCAACTTTATTATATCAAACTTATGAGTTTTACCAGACATGTGACATTTACTGAACTGCCCATACCAGCAGCAAATCTGAGTACATTTTCTGACTCTTAAAATAAGCACATTGCATTGTTGGCTTTTATTATCAGACATCCAACTCCAAAACTTACTTTGTTTTATTCCACACAAAATAAAGATTTAAAGGAGTAGTAAACATAAAAAATGTTTAAAAAAAAATCTTAATTTCCTCATGCTGTTGCCAACCTAAATGTGATCGTATATATGGCTTCAGTGTATTTCAAGGTACTTTGGTTGAACAATTTCTACAAGTGACACTTCATAAACTTCACACTGATCACTGACACAGCAAATACAAGAATAAGTTTTGAAAAATTATTTTTACTAAACAAGTGCATATGCCTTTTTTCTTTACAAAAGTTAGAGGTTTCTGTCTGTCTCTGTCATCTCAGTCTAGTTGACAATGTCTAAAGCTCTCCAGCTTTCCCATGATGCAATAAGTGCAGAACCTAAAGTGACACATCACTGATGTTGCCGTGGCTACAGTACACAGTTGATAAGATGCTGCGTTCCCTGTCTAATGATTTGTGGTTTCAAGAGGGATTTGCTGAAACAATCAAAGCCTTCACAGCCAGAGTAGAACACAGATCTTATCTATCCATTAATCTTCTCTAATTGATTTCATTTCTCGCAACCCGCAAAAAGTTTAATAGGCTCGTTTACTCCATCACTTTCACAACAAACAATTTCCAGTGTGCAAGTGAGAAATCTATATTGCAGATGAGTTTAAAATGATTCAGCAGGGAGGAAAAGACACAGAGCTGGTGGCGCATAGTCAAAAGCTGTCCTTATTGTTTTTTGTTGTAGTTTTAAATGTATTCTTTCTGTAAAACAAATGTTGACGGTTACAGAAGTCTTGTTTGCAATTCAGCTCTCGCTGTGGAAATATACTGTGTAATGTGTTTATAAAGAAACAACCCATCTGTGATTTGTGAATCATAGTTTAGGAATAGCAAATAAGGATTTGTAAATGTTTCCATAGCAGCAAGCATATGTGGATGGAATACTGGCATTGGAACTTTGTGTAACTAGACAGATAAAATATTATGATATGAATTTAAAAGAGAAACAGAGAGAGAAGAGAGAGTGAGAGATAGAAAGAGAGAGAGAGAGAGAGAGAGAGAGAGAGAGAGAAATAATCATCTCCTGACCTTCTTCTCAAATACATCTCCACATCACAGAGTCTTCAACACCAGTTAACAGTTTGGGTTCATGGCTTCAAGACAAAATTCTGTTTTGGAGATGATGAATAATTCAGAGGGTGTATCAGGAATGTGTATGTGAGTAATTGTTTAAACAGCAGGAGTAATTGAAAGTGTACAGGTGGTGCTTGAGAAAAAAAATTGATTTCGTGCACATACAGCCCAATTAATTACATCACACTTCATCCTCTCATGTCGTTTACAGTCACAAAGACCCAATAAGAAGATCCCCATGCAATAATAAACATGCCACCTCTCTCTATCATTCTCTCTCTCTCTCTCTCTCTCACACACACACACACACACACACACTCACACACACACACACACACTCACACACACACACTCACTCACACACACACTCACACACACACTCACACACTCACACACCCTCACACACCCTCACACTCACTCACACTCACTCACACTCACTCACACTCACTCACACACACACTCCGTTTCTTTTTTCACCCGCAGCAGGAGAGGTGGGGAGGCAAGTTAATTGTTTTGCATGTAAAAGTTACAGCCATCAGCCATGTAGAAAAGCAATCAATCAAAGGCGTGTCGTGCAGCCAGGAAAATGAAAACCGCATTTAAAGGAAGCAAAATCTTTTGCAATGAATTTTTAACTGATCTAACATAACTTCCCAGTAGTTTGAGTACATTAGTATTCAGAGTCACAGTTTAGACATGTGAATGATATAAAAATAATTTAAAAATCTAAGATGATCATGATGCTTCTGTGTGGGATCTAAAAATTGTCCATTAGATGTAAAAATTCAAAACCAATTCAAACCTGCTGAAATGTGTCATCCTGAGTTGATATTTAAATATAAAATATCAACTCACCTAAAATTGCTTTACAAATATACACAAATGAAACAATTGTGGACATCCAGTAAGAACAGAGCTATAAGAATTAATGGGTATAACAGCACAGATGTGATTGGAAAAAGATATGGCACCAATTTAAGTGGTGCGAATTTAACTTAATTAAGTTTATTATTAAGTTTATGTTTTAAGTTTTGATTAACATTTAAGTTCATACCAAAATCTCTGGAATCTTGGCTAATCTGAGCACATTGTTGAGACACCCTCTGAAACTCTAAAGGAGACACATGAGAAAAAAGATCTCCATTTTATCTCACTGCTGTCGAGGAGAAACAACCGAGACTTTGAGATTTCATACGTAATTTTCTCTTCTACAGGATTTGCCCCATGCTGTTCTATTCTCTTTGCTCATCCACATTCTTACAGTTGTGACAGGGGCATTGAGTTGCAGAAGCGTGTATAGCTGCAGGCTGTCTCACTGTCCTTCTTCAGTGATGTACCACAGAGGACATCACTCTTAACAGCACATGTGAACACTCAGAGGCCCTTCAGATAAACAGAGAGAGCCTGAGAGAGCGCTTTAGTACATGCTGGTTTGGGGGCAAATCCCGATGCTGAACCATTCTAAACACATTTACACACGCAATGACTCACTTCAGAAAGAACAGAACCATGCCTTTGTCTGGACACTGTTTTCAAGAATTCAATACAATGTAATAATTTTAAAATATATTGTGGGTGTAAGCAGAACAAAAGCGTTCCATTTGCATGCTCTTCCAGCTGTGGAATGACAAAACTGTGTAATTTTCCAAGGGTTAAAATTCTTAAGTTAAAATTGTTTGCACAGTGAGAGAGAAACTCATAAGACCAGGAAATGACCAGAAAATGCAGTTCAATTGCCCACCGAACGTGCATTATGCAAAGAAAAAGAAATAATGGAAATTAAGTGGATGAAATCGCTGCGTTTGAATTAAGGCGTCAATTCAATCCACTTCCCCCAGGCCATATGAATATTTGTAATGAGAGTTTAAAAGGCCCATTGTGATTCAGTTCTGTTGCCCTGCAAGTGGAATGTAGACATTATCACATCTAAATCACAGCCAGATCTCTGTAAGTGTTTCTCTAATGCAAGATTATGAGTTTGTTAAAGGAAAAGTTCACCTCAAAAGGAAATTTTTATTTTTAACCAAAACATGTTACGGCTCGCAGCTTTGATAAAACATGTTAATGATGGTAAATGGCCACAATACATGATATTTTTTATTTTTTAATGAATGAACTTAAAACACTCTCACAAACATGATCCCCCTCTGCAGTGAAACGGAAATTGTTGTATAAGAAAGCCCGCTCACTTTGTATATATGACTCATTAGAGCTGAATATTATGGGATTTTGACAAAGCCTGTGGTAAACAGTGTTTTACATACTTCATATTTCAGTTTAGATATGCTTTCCTGTTCTGTTATTTCCCTTCCAAATCCAATTCTGGGATGCATTTTTCCTAAATTCAAATTCTTTTCTTTATGAGGTTTCTCTAGGGACACAAAATGAATTACCATTATTCCATATACTGTATCTATAATTACCTTATTATTTCCAAAAAATAAAAAAATCTAATGCTTGGCTTAAATTAAATCCAGAAACGAGAAAACTTCATAAATCTGCAAGATAATGAGGACTGCAATCCGTGGCTTTGAGGTTCTTTACGCAGAACGCATTCTTAATGCACGCGCATTCCCACACGCGCAGCTCACCTTCTCAGACCATTGCTGCAGCCTGAGCTCATTCGTCTCATTATGATGGGATGAAAGGATTACACTGAGCATGTCTGAGGTTTGAATGGTTTAAGAAAGAAAAAGAGAGACAGTGTGTCGGATGGCATTAACCTTGGACACTTCGAACCCGTCACATTTATACAGTGAGCGTGGGACGCTTTGTTCGATGTGGCAGTACTGAAAACAAATTGCTCTGTCCATAAAGACAGATATTCAGCAGGGTTTCACGGCTGTATATTTTTAGAAGAAGAGTGGATAATACTTATGTGCTTGAATGCTCCCAGGACAACATAACCAAGAGAGACTTCATTTGATTCTACCGGTTCTGCTCTCATCTCCTGGTTATTCATGCATGTGGGCAGATAATCTCATTGCATAATTGTGTTTATCAGAAACACTTCTTTACAACATTAACAGGTAAATTACTCAGGCCACAAGGATCTCTATGTCTCTCTCTAGGTCTGTCAGTATGATGCTCAGGTTCTGGTGATTACATCCAAACACCTGTATGAATGTGAGACTGTCTAAAAAGAAATCAGGGCTGAGACTCAAGAATATGTAGTAGACACACACACACACACACACACCACACACACTCACAAATGAAAATGTCCCCAAAAGGAGGTTTTGCTCAGATTTGTCCAGTTTTGTGCACTTTACAAATTTGTCCTCAGTATATGGTTAAGTAAACCTCACACAGCTGGACTGGCTCACATCATAAGAATCGACCATGAAGGTCTATAAAAACGGTCTTAAAAAAACTATTCAATTCAACAGCATTTCCATTCATCTCAGTGATGGCTGATTATTAAATTACTGACCTAGAAATCATGCAGAATCTAAAATATTTCTTACAGTTTTCATTTACATTCTGACATCACATGACCAATCAAAAACTACACACCCAGCAACCCACTGTTTCTGCACACAGTGTGCTGATATTAAATCCAAAACCACTGTGATATCAACCAGCACAACAAAAACAATATACAACTGGGTGCAACACTAATTGTATGTTCTCATGAACATGTCCGTCATTCCTTTTTTTGTTTTTTTAAGGGCAAGTGCGGTTGTACGTACACTGGACGTTGGTGCATCTCGTGCACAAACTGAGCACCTGCATTATTTTTTGGACAGCCAGCTGAGGTCCTTCAGCGCAGTCTGAATATGATTTCATGCCCCAGATCAGTTCCACAGTCTGAGGCTTCAGCCCCTCTCCCCAATGTGACAGCGCACTGACGGCCTTTGTAGAAACGCATACTGATGGATTCTCTCTTTCCCTCTGTATCCTTTCTTCTCCTCTCCTCCTCCCCTCTTGCTTTATCCTCTTTCATGCCATTCTTATTCACCTAAAAACAACACCAGCTCTTCCCTTTTGTAGTTGCTCGGCATTTTAATAAAACATCGCCGGTTCTGTGCAGTTCTCCCTTGGCAGGCTGTTTTTCACTTTGCGCTTGGATAGTGCTGCTCGGAGGCATGTGTAGTTTTATAAACTACGAGCTTTCATTCGTCTTCTGTGACTCGCGCTCGTAGTGCCGCTATTGATATCTGCTTCACCCATGTGTAAAATACACGTGTTGTAAAAATGGTTATTCGCTATTTGAAAGGGCATCGTTTCGGAAAAACGAATCTGTGACAGAGATAATAAATGGTATGTTGTATCCGTGCCAG
Source organism: Ambastaia sidthimunki (assembly GCA_036877625.1). Classification (NCBI taxonomy): domain Eukaryota; kingdom Metazoa; phylum Chordata; class Actinopteri; order Cypriniformes; family Botiidae; genus Ambastaia; species Ambastaia sidthimunki. The sequence goes on from JAZGTK010003811.1 coordinate 6,587, forward strand.
AAGTTCTGCATAATTTTAACGCCGATTTACGTAAGCAACCGTGCCCGGTGGCTACCGGCATGCGTAAGTAAAATAAAATGTATATCATATATTCCTACCTAAAAACGTTATGCAGGGTGGGAAAGAAAATGCATTAGCTGCTACACTGTCAAAGTTGAGAACTGAAATGCATGTTTTGTGGCCGGGTCACTGAATGCTCTGCCTGGGTTATACTACAACTGCAGATGCCCAAACAGAACACATCTTGAATTTATTTACTAAAGCACATATTAGTTTAAAGTCAAGCTCTCAATAGGTTCTTTCTGTATTTGTTTGTTATTTTAGATCTAGTAAACATGTCTAAGTGCTTCAATTAGGGCCGGCGAGTCTTGCTTTTAAAAGGTCGTGCACTCGGGTGTCCCTCTATGTTTGCCCTTCATGTGAAATCTCTCATTGTGAATCAGCCTCATCTCAAAGCTCTGAACAGCACGATTCCATCAGACTGACATCATGCCAGCAGCGGTGGCAGCAGAGAAAGATAGAGGCAAAGAGAAAGTGAGAGAGAGCGAGAGACTTAGAGAAATGTGTAACGTTTAACATAGAAGTTTTCTATGAAAGAAAGAATTTCCAGCTAGTGGTAAAATATGAATTCACAATGTACCAACAGCGCAGTTAAAAGCTTTAGTTTGTAAGAATGTTTCTGTAATGTTTCTTCCATTAACAGATGCTAAAAACATAGTTGTGCAAGTTTCAAGAATGTTATTTAAACATTTATTTAATTCAGTAAATGTTTTAAAATGTTTCACTAACTACTTAAAAATAAAGTTTTTTATATTGAGTATGTTGGAAAAACATTCCACTAACGTTACTACAAGAACATTGACAACTTTAACAGAACCTTAGCCAGCATTCTGAAAACATTCCCTGTTAGCTGGGAGAAGGGCCTGAAGAAAATATTTACATCCCTTTTGTACATTTACAGCACTGAATCATGGCGTTTTTAAACACAATTTAACCACACAAACACAAGTGCTGTTGTACTAAATATTAGTATGGTTGTAATTTGGCTGCATGTAATAACAGTCATGCTTATATTCAGTACAAGCAATAGCACGATTGTGAAATTGCTTTTATACGGCAAAAAAATAAATAAATAAAATAACTTCCATTATAGACAAAATATTAGCAGCTTCCATTTGCCTGACAAATGACCTTAAGTCATTTACTCTTTTTTTAAGTTAAACAATTACTTGACAAGAGTCCATTTGTGTATGATTAAAAATGTCTTGTACTAAGGTATTGTATTTCTAAAGAAACACACTGCACTCAAGTTCAACAAACAAGTTATCAGACAAGGTTCTTGAGAAATAGCAGTCAGTAGACTTAACCAAAGAATTTGATGTTTCTCTGAGCAGAGGAACAACCATCATTAAAAAGTTTGGAATTGTGGCCTAAAACCCTTCCCAGAACTGGCTGTTCTCCAAGAGTTTCTTGTCAAGAAGAGGCCAACCGGAGGACTACAACAACCCTAACTGTGAGTTAGTGAGAAATGGAAGAAACTGTGCAAGCAATAACAAACAATAGCAAGCACAGTTAGTAGCACAAATCTAGTTGGATGGGTGGCAACCAAAACTCTTTGTGGAGAAACATCACATCTCAGCAGGAGTTTGCCCAAAGCCACACGAGAGACGGATTCACAGTTTGGAAGAGGATTTTGTAGTCAGACCAGATTCCAGCTTTCAGGCCTTAATACAAAGTTCTATGTTGAGAGAAACCTAACAACACATCACAATGAGATCAGAATCCTCACTGTGAAACAGCATCATGCTTTAGGCTTATAAAAACTCATAAAACAGAAAAGAAACAGAGAGCACAAAATAAAACACAAGGTAGAAAAGTCCTACAGGTGCTGCAGGGAGGTCTGGGATTTGTAAGATTATTCATCTACTTACAGTAAGACACAAAATCACATCGGGTGACATAAAACCAAAGTGTTTAATGTCTTGGAGAGACCCAGTTAAAGGGCAGACCTCAACTCCATAAAGTATCTTTGGATTGACAATAAAACGTCCTGTACAAAGATAACTAGTTTGGCTTTGGGGTTAAAAACATCAGATACAGTGAAGCAAAACTTACAAGAGTGAGTGTATATGATATGTAGGATTTCTTTACAACCTTTCATTAGATTTTTTGATTGATATTTTAACTTCAATGCAAAATAAATAAATAATAATCTGTTATTATTTGTTATCTGGTTTTAATCTGTTATTTTTGTCTGTTTTCCAATATTCTATTATCGAATATTGAATATATTTTCAATATACGAAACAACATAATTTTACTGAAAATTCGCACAATATAATAAGACTTTTTTACAGAATGTATGTAATTGTCTAACAAATAGAATGAACCAATACATACAATTGTACAATTATTAATTGTTTTTATTTTGAAGTGTTGTTTTTCCTTGACAGAATAATACTCTGACTTTATTGGTAGCTATTTTTTTAGCACCTTTATACCACTGGGTACAAATAAACTATTAGGGAAGCATTGTACATTATACATGTGTACTGGAATAGATACATATCCTCTGCTTATTGCCTCACTGTTCATTATGTGCCCTCTGGAAGCAGTTTCTGGTTGTAAGAAACATTTTTTATCAGTGACAAATTTGCTTTAAGGGTTGTAAGGATAAAGCAATTCATCAGTGAATGGTACTCACCAATTTCAGCTTGTCCCAGAAGACTGACAGCATTCCATGAAGTAACACCCCAGAGGAGTAAACAGCACTGGTCTGTGTGTAGCAGTAGTGCAGTTTGTGTTTGTTGTGTGTGTGATCAGTCTGTGCTCTCATCAACTACTGTTGACAGCACTGTCGGAGTCTATGGCTGGAACCTGAATTCTATCAAGGTCACCTTAACAAAATCTAAACATATTCAGGCTTCTGGTTTTGGGGCTTTAAATTTAGATAGAATTGGTTTAGGTTGATAGACTGATTGAAAAAAAGTGTAGTAACAGAAATAATCTATAAGGAAGAAGTAAAATGGAAAAGAGAGAGAGAGTTGGTGGCTTTCATTGTGCTTTTGGGTTACATGCTTGTTTTGCTAGTTTGTGAATGATAGGTTAGGTAGACATCCATGTCTTGGACTTGGACAAAGGAAAAGATCAACAGAACCCTGTAAAGTGGTTCTTGTTTTTGTAAACTTAAAGATAAATAAGAAAACTGTGTTGGATCCATGGCTTAACAGTTCTGGCACACAGCTATGGTGCTCGTATGGGTAACTTCAGTTTGAGTCGTGATAATATTTTGTTCACCAGCTAATGCACTGACATTTTCTGTCTGTCTCTTTACTATCTACAGAATATAAAGTGTCAAAATGTAAAAAGATATATAATTTATAATTACATTATTAAAAATAACATTGTATAATATTATATTATATAATTTAGTCAAAAATGGAAATGCCAATGTTGGAACATGTTAATGACTTTAGTATTTGAGGAGGATAAAGTATAACTACCATGAATCTGTAATGCCATAATAAGGTGCAAAACTATTGAGGGATGAGAATTTTGTTTGCTTGCACTCGTTTTAAATGTTCAATTTTTCTGTGTCCTCAGCTACATTAATTTTTTCCTCTCTAGCTGTTTTTCCAGTGCATGTGAATGAAATCTTCCATGTCCAGGCTCATATGTTCACAGGCAGAAGCGTATTGTGGCTGCTCATCTGTCGTTGTTTGTTTGTCCTCTGAGAGTGTTTGCTTGCTGTTGATAGCTTGTGATATAACATGTCTGTCAGACGAAACACTCATGCAGATGGTGTGAATGAATGGAACAATTGACACTGAATACATGTACTACGCTTCCTCCAGACAGACAGACAGGCAGACAGACAGACAGGTAGACAGACATACTCCAGCTGGCTAATTAGACAGTAGAAGATTTAAAGTTGTAGCTTGTGTTCATAACTGCCTGTCTATTTTTCTCTCTCCACATTGTTTGCTACAGGAAAATGAGTTTTTATTGGTCCCTGATGGCCTGGTCTTATATCCATTACATTGAAAAAGTGCCTGAAATAGCCCTTGTAGTAAGCAGTATAATGCAGGATTCCCCACCACAGCAGCTATCAGTGCATCTACTATATCAATCAGTGGTGAAGCCCACACTCCCTCAGGGTGACCTTATGTTATGTCTAAAATATAAAACTCAGCACCATTCAATGAGTCTCTGTAAGGTCTTCTTTGAAATTTATTGCACAAGGCTTCTTAATCATTAATATTTCATAGAAATTATATGCACAGTTTTTAAATTACATTTTCGAGTCGTTTTCAGTCGTTCCGGCAGAGGTTACTGAAAATTAGAGCGGGAAAAATGCTAGGCTGGCCCTGGCTGCTTTGGTTCAAATGGACACAAGATTTAATTTCAGATATAAAAACCAGAACAGAGATCCAAAAATTGCCAAAAATGGCACGGTAATAAAAATACGAGATTGCTAAGTGCAGTACAACTGTCTGCTGGACTATATTGTGGAGTCCAAAAGTCTGAGATTCAAAATCTAATTTACACCTGGAAATATTCACTGTGCCCAGAGTTTGGGGTGAAGCTTTCCCGTTACTCTTTGTACAAAAGGTCAGATTTCCTTGCTTCCAAGAACACATGATGCGCTTTGGAACGTTTTCTCAAACCATGCTGGGTTAACATGGATCATCAGGTTTGGCACAAACAAGCTCATGCCAGCTCAAGTGTATGCCGCCTTTTTATGCAAAACGGGGGACATACAAAATATTAGGCAATTTATGTTAATTTTTCAAATAAATTCTCTTGTGATTATATAATCTGCCATTTAAAAAATGCAAAACACCAGCAAATAAGTAACACTCCTATACTTCTACACACACAAACACACTCTCACTGGTTAGCCCATCACTCTCACATGGGGTCCAGTAAGTGACAGCAGCCTGACGTTGCCTTACCGCAGCTCTAAAAGCGCTCTAACCCTCTGTTTAATATGTTGAGTAGACAGAAGCCACACCGAGACCTCTATGAGATAACGTTTATCCCCTGAGGTTCAGCAATCAATTTTGTGCAAGTTGGTTGAAGTGACAGAATACAAAAAGCAATCACCTGTCTGCATGCATTCAAGCTGTCCACCGTCACCTGCTTAAATATTCAAACCTGCCCAAAATACTCTGATAAGCTGATAAAACAGTCGACGGGCATCGCCCTGTTTCTACATCTCTCCTCCTGTTTTGACTGACTTCAATCTAAAGGTAATGAGAGCTTAAGCAAGCCAGGGATGAAGAAGCTATTTACATTTTTATTGATTTTTGAAAGTGCATTTAACATTTTTTTATCTCTCCTTTCCCCTCTGTTTTAAAATCCCCAAATGAGAAGCACAGCTCTGTTTACACTCATTGAGGAGTGAAGATATTTTAGTCAGGAGCTATTGCAATTTTTCTCCCTCTCTTGATAGATCAAAGCGGAAACTGGGTCTGTCTTATGTAATTAAGACTACGCATTAAAGAAAACAAACCCCTGCACATTCTGACTGAAGCCCCACTGGGACAGAGAGTATTTTTCATAATTAAAGAAACACAAACAAGGCCTCCTTAACAATCCACTATCCTCAGAGGGACACAGATTCCTGCTTTTCACAATGATTTTTCTGTTTTGATAATGCCTTTATGCTAAATGTCCCTCCTATGGTCAAATTTGACTCAATCAAATTTACAAAATATTGATTAATGATTGTCATCCAAAAGCATGCTTTAGGTTATCCTAATTGTACTGTAATACTTAATTGTATTGTATATTGTGAATATATAATTACATATATTCCATATAGGTTACTGTAGAATGATTCTCAGTATGGAGCTGAAGATGTTGATCTCTATCTACATTTATTCATTTGGCAGACGCTTTTATCCAAAGCGACTTACAGTGAATTCAACCTATAAATTTTTTTTAAATCAGTACTTGTGCTCTGGGATCGAACCCACAACCTTTGCGCTGCTAACGCAATGCTCTACCAGTTGAGCTACAGGAAGGCTATAGCTTTGTGCCTTTGGCTCTTACAGCTGAATTAGCAAAGCGTTTGGTAATTACTCACTCTCAGTACAGGAACCCACAGGCTCTGGTTCTTAAAGGACTTCCGCTCACCTCCGATCACTCACCATTAATGTGCTCTTAGACAAATTACAGCAGCCATCCAGACATCTCACCTTCTCCTGTATCTCCTTAAACTCCTTAGATCTTATATGAGTCTGTTCTCTTCTTACAGAGTCAAAGCCTTATAACTTCCTACAGTGCCAAAGCATTTACTGTATGTATAGTGCCGAACTAGACTACAGAAAAGAAGTGATGTCAATTAAATAAACATATACCAGAACGATAAACCAAGATCAATTTAATTACAAATAAAATAATAAACACTCTTTTCTCCAACTCTGTTATTCCCCTCAGGAATGTTTTAAATAAAATGTATGATGAGTTATGTGGTAATATAATGGGGCAACAAAAGATGACATACATGAGTTAATGATTGTAAATGTAGCTTCACGTGGCGAGACGGGGGTTTTCGTTTGGTTACTGATGCGTTTATCTTTTGACAGAAGGAGGGACATGCGAGGTGATCGCGGCGCACAGATGCTGTAACAAAAACAAGATTGAAGAAAGATCGCAGACAGTGAAGTGCTCCTGTTTACCAGGGAAAGTGGCAGGAACTACCAGGAACAAACCCTCCTGTGTTGACGGTAGGTGAATTGAAGTGACACTGTGGTCTAACAACAACCATGGAAAAGATGAGTATGTAATAAAATAAGTATGCTTGTAACGCACTCTTAAGAGCATGTAGCTGCCTCAGTTGTTATGTAGTATGATATGTAAACAGGCTCTTGGCACACGCTTGACCGCTTTTGCACCAGCTCAATGCAGCTGTGCAGTGTTTGAACAGGCTAGCACACTGCAGCCGTATTATGGTGACGTGTGCTTAAAATGCTGCGTTGCTTTACACAGGAATAGTTTGTCTACAAATAAAAATGTCATTATTTACTTTAAGTTTTATTTATTTTTATGTTGAATACAGCAGTAGGCATTTTTGAATAAGTCTTACGCAACTCCAGTCATACAAAACCAATGACCAGAGGCTGTCCAGTCCAGTCTGTTTCTCACACAAGGCTTTTTATATTACATCAGAATTCTTGGAATACAGTGCATAAGTAGTGTGGGAGTTCATGGTGCCTTTACTTTTTAATTTATTTATGAATACATTTTATTTATTTATTTGTTTGTTTGGGCCAGCTGTGACCTACTGATTGGAGGGTTGGACTTGTAACTAGAAGGTCATTGGTTCAATGCTGGCAGGAAACAACTGAAGGGCACCTTACCCCAATTGCTCCCTAGGTGCCACAGTGCTGCCCTGGGTGTGTGTTCACAACTCACTGCTCTAATGTGTGTTCACTAACTGCATGGGTTAAAGGCACAGGACAAATTCATATGAGTGTGTCACCATACTTGGCCTGCATGTCACTTTATTTATATTTATTTACTTTGTTTGATGTGATGATTGTTTTGACAATCCTGGGTTATATGAACTGTCATTTCAATATGGCAAGACCCACGTAATGATTCTTCAATCATGCCTACTTTTATGTTCCACAAATTTAATACCAGCATACAAGCTTGGAAATACATAAGGGTAAGTAAAATATGACATGAATTTATATTTGTGGATAAACTTTTCCTTTAAGGAGTGGTATGTTTGAACAAGCTCTGTTCAGGGTCGCTCTTGCAGTGTCCCTGCCCTAGAAAAGCTCAGATCCTCCGGGCTTTTCATTATTAATGCTCTGTCCTTATGACAAACGAGGCGCTGTAAACTAACACTTCTGGGAGAATATCTCACTCGCAACGCACCCAAGATCATCAAAGAACATTAACTCTGCGTCTCACAGAGACTTAACTTTTCCCAAACTCATGCTCGTTAGGGTCTTTATCTTAATTATACCATCATACAGAAAAAAATCGTAATTAGGGAATAAGGATGAAAAGTGACATTCATAATGTAGTTTTTTTTAAATGTGGGATGACATTAAAAACCTTTGCATATATCACAGTACTTGTTTGTCGTATCTGTGAAGATGACATCTATCATTCATTCAAAACATTGAGGTTGAGTCCCATTTTCTGCCATGAATGCGGACAAGAAAAAGCAGTTAGCCTACCATAAGCGTTGTGTTATCCATTCCGTAATCACCCTTTGGGAATTCGGGAAGTCCAGCTGTAATTGAGGCAGACGATAACAATGAGCTTTTCCGCGCTGCAGAAAATATGTGAAAATTTCCCAAACGCCGTTTAGCATTTCCGGGAAAAGTGACTTGGTGAAATGTTTCATTGGTGCGCTACTGTTTTTCTTTTAAATAAATGCCCAGGTTGCCATAGTTTCGACAAATAAGTGGAATGAAATGAAGTAAGCTTTTTTAGTTTTTGAAAGAAATCACGTATTAATTTATAATGGCTGTGCAGCAGTAACAATATCTGTAGCATATATATAAAATTTCGTCAGATGCAATTGTTAAATGGCACATAATCAAGTCTGAAGGTTAAGTCTCCCTCTCTCTGCCAAAGTAGTACATGACATAAAAAATGTACGAATGAGATGCTTTGTTTACATTTTGGAGGGTAAGAGACCCCAGTAAAGTGTTTCTTTTATAAAAACAAGGAATCCTTGCCTGAGGTTATGTTGCCATAGATTTTGTATTAGCTGGTTAGTGACCTTGATCTTGCTTGAACTGGCAAAAAAAATGAAAGATCAGTGTTAGATTTACTTCAGCTGTGACTTTTTAAAAGTCTGTAAAGAATGAATGTGTGTTCACCTTTTAAAACACCTATGAAGAAAGAGTTGAGCACAGACAGCTGAAATTTTTTTAAGCAAAATAAAGTGGTTTCTCGGGCTATTCTCAGTGAGATAACCATTGAGTGAGTGCTTTTGGGCTTCTTCAATATTAATGAATCTGACTTGTACTTAAGTTTAGTGCCAGTATAACGATAATGGAACTTGTTAAGTGCTCGTCAAGCAGAAACAGCTATATAGCTTGAACAAGCTCCCCTCTCATGTAAAGGATTCCAGATTTTTCCTGAATTTTAATAGCGTATAAGCAGTACACATGCCATATCTTGTATTTGCATGTAACACTCTTTCACTCTCCTTAAACACTGGGTGTCTGATGATAGATAAGATAATATTACAAAGACTTTCCGAGGCTGTACTAGATCTGTCACAGATGCATTAATGTATCTGATATCACATTCTTAGATTATCATAGTGATGCAGAGATTCTTCATAGTGATGCAAAGGTTCTCTTAAACTCTCAAACACATACTTCCTGTCGTGTTGTGTCTTGCTATTTGTGCATAATAGTCTTTGCTCTATTTGGAAATGATCATAAATTTAGTAAAGTGGGATAAATGTATAGCTTTAAAAAAGCTCACAAATGTCAGCCATTAAGATGAAGTCTGTGCTTAAAACTTTCCGTTTGTAAAGGCAGTAAATTGACCTTCATTAGATACATAGACCATATATTTTCCTTAGGTTTCCTAAGACTACAAGATGAAGCAGATTTAAGTGAATACATCAGCACGGGATTTCATTTCGGAATGAAGCTTTTAAAGTGCCTGCTGACCGCAGACATCCACTGAGGCTGTTCAGCCACATTGGACATGTAAACCTGTAAATCTGTTAGGTGGCCAAGGAGCTGTGAAGGAAGAATGGAAGATCACCCTATTTTAAAACCAACTGCAGGGTTGGCTATTGAGAATGTAACCTAGTTATGCTCTTCTGGCAGCCTCTATAGTGATTGGGAAGTGGTGGTGCGAGATGGAGCCATGTCTGGAGGGAGAAGAGTGCAAGACTCTTCCAGACAACTCTGGCTGGATGTGCTACTCTGGGAACAAAATCAAAACCACCAGGGTGAGTTGGGGGGCATCCAAAAAGCAGTTTGTGTTACTTTTACTTTACATACATTAGTTAGGTTAGTCAACAGTAAATGACTCTTAGTGGAGCAGTGTGTGCTAATAGATGCCTGAATGAGTGTGTGTGCTCATCGAATGTTCTTTCACTGAAGGATAATATTAAAAAAGTCTGAAAAACTAACTTACTTTAAAGGCATAAATGTGAATTTTTCTTCATTCTTTTATTTTTCAGAATACTCACCCATACACATCCTTGTAGCAAACAACGATTTACCGCAAAGCTCACGAACTACACAAAGGTTTGCGAATTTCATTTTTTTCTGATTTGACATGGCTATTGTGTAGAGGCATAAAGTAACAAATGGAAGGCAGATAAATTCTGGATTTGAATTTTGGATTATACATTTGGTTAGCGTCATAGAAAATGTCTTTAGTTGGTTTGTATTATGTAATAATTTTGAGACATTTTTCTAATTAGTCATCCATCTATTATTTCAGGGACACATTCAAGACGACCTGCTGAATGAAGTTATCCAGCCTCTAAAGCATCAGTCTCTTATGGCTTGATAAAAAGCAGCTCTCTGCTCAAAAGTCCATCTGTTTCTTACTCTGAGTAACATGGACACAAGACTTTCTGAGAAAATCTCTGTGGGCTGTGAACGCTGCTGGTTCATTATTTTGTTTTTGTTTGACAATTGTCAAACATTTGTTTTTGCCCTGTGAGTCTTGGATAATTAAACTTGTATCCTTTTGTGTTTCCCTTGGAGTGTACTCAAACCAGCTTTACATAGGCTGTATGTAAGATCCTTGGATGTTCATCAGTCTCCAGAAGTGACTGATCAAATGAGTTCTCCCGCTGTATGTTATAAAGTTGGCTTCCTGTTTATGTGGATGGTGAACAGGCAGAGTGCCATTGATTGACCCTTGTCAAGCTACTTTAATGAGGACATATTTGTGCATCAGCTACATTCAGAACACTGAAGAGCGCATACATGTGGAATTACCATTTCTGTTCAGTCCTTCTACAGATGTGTCTTCATTTTCCCGGAACACTTTCTCACAGTGAGAGACTTCTGAACGAATTGCTATGATGAAATACTAAAAACCAAATAAGTCTTTGGCATGATTACAGTGTGGGAAGCTGTGAAGTTAGGTGGAAGAAATGTTTTAAAAGAATAAAAGGAATTTAAAACAGGTGAGCATTATGTTACAATCGTATTTAATTGTTGTGTTTGCAAACGATGTGAGAAAGCAGCCAATGAGAAAATGCACCAGAGGAACAGGGTTGTTTACATATTCCTCTGTTCTTAATGCCATTTGTCGAATGGTTAAAGATGCTGTTTTAAATTATTTGTGGCTTCAGTAATATTTTGACAAATTGAGCAATCACGGCTTAACTGAAGTGTTATGAAATTTAACACGTCTTATGAAAAACTAATAGACCATCTCGTTGGCTATAGCAATACATAAACATTACAGATTTAATACTGAAGTTAATGATGCCTGATTGAAATATGCTGGTGCATGCACATATAAAATACCTCGACATTTAAATATTTTGATTCAAATTAATCTCCCATTGTTCAAATCTAACTTCATTAAAAGATACAAGAATTATTAAGACAATTCTGTATGTTGGGAGTTCTGGTCTTCTAAATGGACTGGTTTAAAATGTAGGATCTTTGGGTGTGTGAGCATGCAGTGGAAATTCTGACACCCGCTGGGACATTTACCTGTAGTTTACATTCACAAATAGTCCACACCCCACAGTCCGCAGAGCACACACTCACTTCCAATATGTAGCTCCAGCATTCTAAGCAGGCAGCCCAGATCATAAGACCCCAGTGTTACTGTCAGCATGCAGAGAGGAGCTCTAACTACAGGCTGAGTGAATACAGATCACTACATTTACAGTCCTTCACACGGGACAGCAGGGGGTGAACTTTAGCCCTCACCTTCACTGAAGCATCAGTGGAATTTCAAATAGGGAACACCAGAGTATCAGAGTGGAAAACGAATATACAGAAATCTTGATCAAATATCAGCATTTTATCCTTCAGGTGGTATTGTTGAAGCTCGTTGATCCATACTTACCTATTGCCAAACAAAAATAATAAAGGTGGCATTTCTGTCCATTTGGACTGGACATTTTTACCACATAATTTGGGCATTGAAACCCTTGACCAAGCAAATTTCTTATAATTTAGCAAATGTATATGCAAAGTTGATTTTTTTTTATCTTTTCGCCTTCACTAGTTAATTTTAAATGAATCAACAGTGTGATACATTAATATTTAAACATACATATATTCCATGTAGTCTCTCAAATGATATGAGGTCTTAAAAGCCTCATGAATATTAATTGGAAAGAATTAGAAAAATGCTGTTTAAAGGACTGTATTACGTCAATAATATATGCCACTGCATACATTATTGCTATATATACACTGCATTTCAACTCATTAGTTTTCTGCTACTAACCATATGCATGTTACAATTGTGCTCCTCTTGTACTTTATTCATGTATTTTCTCTGTTTGAAATAATCGTGCCCTTTAACCATGTAGAGAAGTTGACAGATTGATTGTGAATTCTCTGAAGCAAAAATGTTAAATCAAAACATTCTAATAGTTGCTTGTTGAGCGATTTGAGGCCCAGCAAATGAGGCTATTAAAGATTCAAAGCAGTTTCTCATAGGATGGTTGTTGGAGCTTTACAGGATAAAAGCAGCTATGTCCTCCTCACTGCTAGAGATCACTGCACTGATGTTTGCTCTGGGTTCTGTGTCTGGGAATCTGAAATGCTCCTGTGAGGCTGTCTGTCTCTCTCTGAAAGGCTCAATGTCGTTACAAAAAAGTAATTTGCTTTGGCTAACAATGCCAATCTTGTGGGTTCGATTCCCAGGAAACACATGGATTGAAGTAAAGCCTGATTGCAATAAATATTTGCATAAAACCGTCTGCCAAATATGTACAAGCAATTTTCCTGACAAGCAGAACAAGCAGTATTTCCGAAGAAACACTGCAGAAATAAACACAAAAAGTTTTTCTTAAAAAGTTTTGTCATCATATCTCCACTGTAACGTACAGTAAGGAGATATAACTGAAATTGCCATTATTATTGCATCAGTGAAGCTGGTGCTCATAACATTCAGCATTCAGCAGATCCTCTGTTTTCTTGGTAAAGCCCCTTTTCTTTGACTCTAATTCAAACTGACACCAGGAGTTTCTCAACCAACCTTGCTCTCAATCAAAATTATTAATGACCAGAGCACAGAGTCAAGGAGCTTTCAGCATGTGTGGAGACGTGCATGCAATAAAGTATCACAATATCTACGCTGGCTCTTACTCCTCAATATGATTATTGGGTGCTGCGCTGAATAATTCAAGGAAAAGCGAAGGTAAGCACCATTTACAAACTTGAAATGCATTTAAGAACAGCGCTGTGATAAAAACATATTTAGCAGCATTTTAAATCATGAAAAAGAAAAGGACAAACACACAGTTGTTAAGCTGGACCTAATGACCAACCCATTAAACATCCTAGAATTACATTTTAAAATGTCTGCCACTGTTATTTAAACAATAAGGCACTTAAGGCTGTGCCAGACTGGAAATATAGTCCCTGCTGAAGGTTGTTGTTAGGCACAACATGCCCAGCATTGTATTATGTATAAAGAATGGCCATTGACCAATCAGCTTTCACGATCAGAACTATCTATTTTATAATCTGTCTTAAAGCAGAGTACCTGATGATCAGAATAGCTCAGGCTGTGGAGATAGAATATGTTTACCCAAGACTCTCTCTCACCTTTCATTTTCACCTTCTCGCATCACTTCTCAAATCTCAACCTCCTCTCACACCTTGATACACAAACAAAGTAGGTTTCTCTCAACTACAAACACACTCACCAGAACACTTGATCAGGAGAAGCAGCCAAAACAGTGCAAACATCACACAAAAGCAATCTTGACAGCTCATTATAGAGTTTGGGTAGTTCTTATCAAACAGCCTAGTTAAAACATGCAGCATACAACAGCTGATGAGAAATCAAGGGAAAACCGAAGCATTTGTAATGTAACGTTCCAAATAATTTCACAATAAAAAACAAACAGTAACTTAAGGTCCTCTCAACAAATGTATTGATAGTTTTATGAGATGTGGGGTTCTAAACTTGATAAGACAGTAGATGCAGGTGTGGTTAGAACAGCCAATTTAATGCAACAATTATTAGGAAACAGTTCCTGTAGCTCAGCTGTGTTCTTGTAGCTCAACAGATAACGCATTGCATGAGCAATGCAAAGGTTCTGGGTTTGGTTCCCAGGGAACACATGTACTGATCAAATGTATTTCCTGAAATCACTGTAAGTCACTATAAATACAAAATTCACATACAATGAAATCCACCATTACAAACAACTTCTATTCATTTAAAGGTCTAACAATACACATAGTACACATATATATTAAGCATCATTAGTTCCTACTAAAGCTGCAGATTAGTTAAGCCAAACTCAATCTAAGCATATTGTTTCTGTTGCCCAGCAGATGTGAAGTTGTCTGGGCAATTACATACAAGACAGCGCACAAAAAAATCCAGCAGTTAGTCATGTCTGTGCTGTTCCAGACCTCACTAGGTGTGAGTTTTATGATTAATGTGCTCGCAAAAACAGATTACCTAGCATGCAATTCTGGACTTTTATTACATCCCTGTGGGTATAGAAGCAAAGTCCAGACACATCTTTCTAATTCACACTCACACACGCACAGAGAAATCCCACAACAGATGGGACATCATTGCTCACTTACACAAAGTTTCTGTGCTAGTAACTCATTCACTTATTGCAGTTCTCACAAACTTAAATCTTTGTCTGCATGCATGTAAACCAAATCAACCAGACGTTATCGTATCATCTAAGCATTGTGTTTGAGTATAGTGTACTCAACAATGTGTTAGCGTAAGTGGGTACGCTAACAATGGGTATAGCGTAAGCGTATGATCTGTGCCTGTAGCTCAACTGGTAGAGCATTTAGGAAGCATGGGAAAGGTTATAGGTTCGATTCCCAAGGAACACACATACATAAAATGTATACCTTGAACGCACTTAGGGTTAGTTGCATCTGATAAAAGCGTCTGTCAATTGTATAAATCTAAGAATGGGTTTGGATGCTAGTCTGAATAAGAAACATATATTTTGTAGAAGCAGCAGATTTTGATGAGGCTGTCCCCATTATCCATTTGCTCCTACACAAAGATCTAATCTGGTAATGCTTTATTGCCTGTGTAAAACAGTTCATAATCTGAATGTTTTATTTCCCACTGAGCCAAACAATTTCATGTGTCTTCCACCCCTCACTGCTGGATGCACCGTAAACAAGCGTCGGTGTAGCACGTTGGCACGACACAGGCAAGACTTTCTCACTGCCTTGTGTGCAAACAATGACATATCAAGTTAATTTAGACAGCTGCACACTTATTCTTAATAATATAATGCAAACTAGAACAACGAGAATGTAAAAATTCAAGCACTGCCATTAAGTTTATTACAGATGTCACCATCATTTAAATTAATGCAGAATATTGAGAGTTACTGTTCTTAGCTCTTCTAAAACACTACAGGAATGTGCTGGCCCTCCCCAGGGGACTGATGCCAAGCACAGCATGCATAAGTAATCCACGGTTTTCTGAATCCCCCCACAGAACAATTACTCTCTCCAGTATAGACTTCTATATCATTAAAATTGAAATGTGTTTATTTCAAATACATTTAAATTCATCTTCCCTCCTGCCACTTAAACTGTCAGCTATAATTTTATGGGTAACACAGAGTAAAAAGGTGAAAAAATATGATTTGAATTCAAGTCAACATTCCTCATGTTTAAATAACGATACAGCGGGAGGCGCCGTGGTAATAAATGTTTATTCATTAATACCCAGAAAAAAAAATTTCAGTATGCTAAATTTGAAAACACTGAATTAATTCAGTAAAGTGTCTTTCAATTAATGAGGCTCGTGATAAAGTGTTTAAAACATTTGCAACCCTGGTGTCAGGTAATTATATACAAACTCCCGGCACCATTAAAAAATACAAATAAAAATTCATACAGACTGTAATATGATAATAACTTACAACTCAGGAACACATGTGTTCCAACTTAGTCTGTTTTTCCCATCTGTCTTTTTCTATTTCTCACAAACATACACACACACACACACACTCCTCTGTTCTATTTCCATATCAAACAGGTCTTGTTTTGCTTCAGATGTCCATGTCTAGTTTTCTCCCCTTGCAGGTGGTGTATCCAGTCAGATGAAAATGAGGAAATAAAAAATGTTTTTGTTTGTGTGTGTTTCAGTGTGTTGGTAAAGAGGTTTTCTCAGTATTTACCTAAATCAGACCACTAAGACACTGTTTTGTTTAAAAACATCTTTAAAAACAGAGTTATCTTGGTTTACAACTATAACAGAGATGCGTTACAGACGTGATAAAGAAAATCCAATTGAGCAACACAGGATAACAAAATGTTTCCAAATTAATTGATTATTAAATCAATATAAAATAAAATCTTAATTTTATCACTGTATTCAAACAAATGACAACCCGACATATTCTGCTTTTTTCTGAATCGGACGTCTGGTCTCATTTGAACAGCTTTACATGTTTTTGCCTTCAGCGTGCAATTTTGTTGACATTTGCATTTCATTTAAAAATATGCTTCTGTAAAATTATGAGCTGTCATCACATGTCCACGACGGAAGTGTGAAGATTTCATCTACCAGGTGACCTAAGCGGAGGAGAAAAGGGCCAAAATGCATCTTAGATTATATTCTGCATGACAGATAAATTACCATTGCGTAAATGGCAAAAAAACAGATGCATACACAGACCAAACAGCTAAACATCCATCACCGCTGAAGCCCAAAACATCTGGTGGTGTATCTGTATGTGTAGACATATCTGCAGTAGCAAACAAACTGCTGACTGGATTTCCCCTATAGACTCTGTCTTACAACAACTTACCTTTATAGTTTTGATTTTGTTCCCTGAACTGCAGGATCAGCCAGTAAGGTCAGGCAACACTTCTCACGGTACACTCCTCACCAGTTAAGTAGGGCTCCATCTGACACCACCACTTCAACCGAACAACAGAAGCTGAGAGGGGAACGGAAAACAGGGCAAGAGAGAAAGTGTTTAATAGAGCAACTGAGGAACAGAGCAAATGCTTTTATTGCACTCCAGAGAAAATTAATGAATCCCGTTTATTTTCTCAAAGCTCCATTCAGTAGAAATATGGATGTGTAAAGTCGCTAAAAATTGAAAGGGATTGAATCAGATTCCTGAGGTCTGGTAAATCTTTTTTCATGAGCTCACAGGCATACAAAAACCACATAAGCTCCCGCCCCTATTAAATGCACATAAACCCATAATCAAATGATCTTTTCCTAAACCTATTGAGCTGTCTACAGTGGCGGCATTTGAAGGTATCACAGTGCACTCCTGACTTAATTATGCTGCTTTCCAAAATACCTCATTCTGGAATAAGGAATTCAATGGAAACGTATGTTTTGCAAAAAAGCTATTCCCAGAATGCATTGCAGTGATGAATTATTGCTGATCTTTGCTGAGTGAACCCAGACCACACAAACAGTGTTGAATAGTTACAGACAAAAAAACAACATTGCTGGTGACCAGCACGGGACATTAACCAGTCCGAACCAGCGCGGAAATAGTTCAAGCTGATGTTTTCAGCAGGACGTTCTCAGAGAGACTTTTACTTATCAAAGTTGTTTAAAGGAGATATTACATTTATATCCTGTCAGCAGATTTTTTTGAACAATAAAATGATGATATCCAGCATAGCACAATAGACGTGCACCTGAAGCCAACCAGCATGCAGTAAAACTATTGTAGATAAAAGAAAATGTGTGAAAGTGAATGTGGTATTACATGCTGATATTCTCTAACACATCTGCTTATCATTTAGGGGACTTATTCCTCTTCCAAAAGGTACTACAGAATCATCACTGACAGTGCAACTGAATTTAAATTCTGTTGGTCTGCATGAAGAAAACACGCCTTGTGTAGGATTTATTATTAGGGAGGAATGAGGCCATTTTTCTCTGAGGCAAAAAACTTAATTTGTTCTTCATTAAAAGTCTTACACTCATGCCAGAAGTGTACATAATTTTGATTTAAAGTACTACTTATTTCTATATCAGTGGCCTAATAAAAACTATTTTTTTCTGTATGTTTTTTTACATGGGGAGGGACATGGGTTGAGATCACATGACCAGCTGTGGTGCTCAAAAAAGTGTAAAAAAAAATCATTTTTTTTCAAAAATTCATTTTTTTTGAAGGAATTACTTGTTTTTAATAACTTGAAACACACAGGTACATTTAAACCCAGAGAATTAGCTTTAGACCTCAAAGCCTTTGGTACTTTATAAGAGACAGTTACAAGTTGAAAAGCTACTTTTCTATGTTGGTGAATTCTTACATTTAAAAAACAAGGTCAGATGCCGATCTAGTCTAAAGTCTACACGGTGATCATGAATCACCAAACTGCAGGAAAAGCCCTATTCACAGTTCAAGGCTCTTGGAGGTGTGCTAAATAATAGTTGATTTATGTGTCACTGGTTGATATGACAGCTGTCATTGACTTTGTATTGACAACTACCAGTGTTGATGCAGCACCACACAAAAGGAACATTTTTCGGGGGCTGTTGCTGTCAATCACGATTGATTTATTCTGCAACTGAAAGTGTCTAATAATAGGGTTATTGACATGTGATCTCAAAAATGGATCTCAAAAAACCTTTATTATGGAGGAGAAGACAGTGGACTCACCATCCACACATGAGGGTTGGGCATTTGTGGTCCCAGCAACCTGTCCAGGCAGACAGGAGCACTTTACCTTCTGAGATCTCTCCTCTATTTTATTCTTGTTACAGCAACGATGAGCCGCCACCACTTCACAAGTACCAGGTTTAATTCAGACCGAGCTTAGATTGACGGAAAATATTGAGAGAGACATGAGTATTATTACATATAGCATGTTTGCTTACTGCATAATAATTTGTTGTTTTATGTGTAGACATCTCTTCTCAAACATAATATTGTAATTAAAACAAAAACAATATTTCTGATGTTCTGTTGCCACCACATGGACACACACAACACTACATTTACATGTATACATCTGGCAGTAGCTTTAATTCAAAACAATTTACAGTACATTCAGGGTAAACATTTTACCAGCATGTGTGTTCCCTAGGATTCGAACCCATGACCAATGCAATGCTCTACCGATCAAGCTACAGGTGCAAAACTATAAATGACTTTACAAATAAATACAAAAACATGTAAAATTATGTCTTTAATCCACAGGAAGAACAAAAATGCAATAAATGTATTAACGCAAACTGTGTTTTACATCGTTGATTCAGAGAATGTGGGAAAATAATTATATTCTACAAACATTAGAAAGTCTGATGAATATAAATGGCTTTCTAAGAAAAGGATGTAAATAAAAGTACAGCATGATCTAGCTTCTATTGTGTCCATGACTGCGAGAATTATGCCTGGGTGGCAAATGGTTGTTTAGCTGTTATAAGTAATGGTCTGTGCTCCCAGAGGGGCTGTATAAATGAGTGTCCAGTGTGTGTAATGAGACCTGAGGGGAAAAACAGAAGGGGTGGGGGGG
>JAZGTK010003812.1:0-26234 GCA_036877625.1 Ambastaia sidthimunki
GACGGGAAAGCCAGACCACTATGAACTTACCTGGAAGCCACGTCATGACGGGGGGGCACCTGTGCTGGAGTATGTCGTCAAGTACAGAAAGGTACTGCAGCCTCCCAGAATAATCTAGAAACTTAAAATCTTGTTTGTTTTAGTGTGTGTATACAAACGTTTCCATTAAGTAAGAAAAACAATATGTTAACATGTTATTTTGAAAGTTCTAAGAACATTCAAAACGTCCTTTTTTAGATGTTGTATTAACATTATTGCTTGGTCAAGTTATTCAAACTTTTTTTTTTAAATCTGTAACGTTTTTAAACTGTTCCACTAACATCTTAAAAATGATGGTTTTGATATATATATATATATATATATATATGATATTAATTGTTTATGAAAAGGTTTATTAACTTTACTGCAAGAACATTTTTGATACCTTTGAGAGAACGTTAGCCAGCGTTCTCAGAATGTTAGCTGGGTAACCTCCTCCTATTTTTCATTCCTTGTAGTTAACTGGTGTGTTTTGTGTATTGTCTCTCACAGGCTGGAGAATCTCCTGGAGAGTGGATCATGAGCAGTATTTCAGGCTCTCAGCACAAGCTCACTCTGACCAAACTGCAGCCCGCCAGTCTCTATGAAGTGGAAATGGCTGCTAAGAACTGCGCTGGGCTCGGGCAGCCCGCCATGATGACTTTCAGAACCAGCAAAGGTATTCAGTCAGACAGCTGCTTCAAAATTACTGCCTTTAGATTGGTGAAGATGAGCTACAAGTGTTCCTGTAGCTCAACTGGTAGAGCATTGTGATAGCAGCGCAAAGGTTGTGGGTTCGATCCCAGGGAACACAAGTACTGATAAAAATGTATACCTTGAATTCACTGTAAGAATAAATGTACCTTGAATTCACTGCCAAATGAATAAATGTAGATGTTGTGTGTGATGGATAATGACCAGCTGAGTGTATATTAATTATTCTGCTGATTGCATGGCTTTCCAAATACATACATGAAGCATTTATTGATTGACCAATCAAAATCAAGTGAGTAAAAGGTCAATTATGGTTCAATTAAAGTGGCTATTTTTTGGCAGGGAGAAAAGGAGGACCATTGGGGGCTCCAAAAACACCAGCGATGCCACCTCGGCTCTCGCGTGAGTATATATTTGTCCTTGTGTGATAATGCCGTATTTTTACTGTGGTGCTATTCTGTGGTATTGCAGTCTTTGTTGAGGTCTATGTGACAATTCAACTTATTTAAAAATTTAGCAACAAATTTTATGAACATTTTAAAACAAATGCTATTTATACCCGTTAATCTGAGAATTACGCTAACATGAATGTTTTCCTGATTTTGTTTCTATCTTAAATGAAGGATGAGATTACAGTAAGTGTTTTATGTTGCTGTGTGTGTGTCTTCAGTGTGCATGCATACATACTCTCACTGCAAGTCTTAATTTTATTTTATCATTTCATTAACAACGTTTTTAATATTCCAGCTCCAGAAGCTCCCGACAGGCCCACGGTCTCCATGGCGTCAGAGACCTCGGCCTACGTGACGTGGATCCCGCGTGGGAACCGTGGATTTCCCATCCAGTCCTTCCGTGTGGAGTACAAGAAACTGCGTAAAGGGGGCGGAGACTGGGAAGCGGCTGTGTCTAATATCCCACCTTCACGCCTCTCTGTCGAGATCACAGGCCTGGAGAAAGGTGAGTCTTCTATCATCTATGTATGTGTATGTGGGGGGTTACCTAAACCCTATATTGAGGACAAATATGTACCCAAATATCAGCAAAACCTCCTTTTGGGGACGTCCTCATTTTTTAAATTGCAATAAAAACATAAAGATTTATTTCATTATACAAATACAGAAGGTTTTCTGTTAGGGTTAAAGTGTGGGTTAGATGTTAAGAGGACTGGAGTTTTGACTTCTTGTCTGTATATTACGTTGCAGGAACGTCATACAAGTTTAGAGTTCTGGCCGTTAACGTGTTAGGAGCGAGTCCACCCAGCGCCCCCTCTAAAGCCTACACTGTGGTGGGCAGCGGCCCACCAAACCGGCGTCCCATCGACGGACCCTACATCACCTACAATGAAGCCATCAATGAGACCACCATCATCCTCAAGTGGACTGTAAGCACTGTGCCTCATCTTCTCACAATGAATCACCTTTGTGTGACTGCTGTGGGCTTTAAAGGTGTATTTCCTGTTTTCTGTACAGTACATGCCTGTCAATAACACGCCCATTTATGGCTTCTACATCTTCTACCGGCCCACCGACAGCGACAATGACAGTGACTACAAAAAAGATGTTGTGGAAGGTAAATTAACTCATGAAACCAAAACTAACCCATTATCTTCTAACCCATTACAGCCTTAAAATGGGTTATGAACAGAACTTCACATTGATGTTGGAAGAAAATCATGTTTAGTACTCGGTTATCCTGTGAATTGTATTTAAATGGATATTCATTGTAATGCTATTATGTTCTGTTTAGGTGACCGATATTGGCACTCGATAACGGACCTACAGCCTGAGACTGCCTACGACATTAAGATGCAGTGTTTTAATGAAGGAGGAGAGAGTGAGTTCGGCAATGTCGTCATCTTAGAAACTAAAGGTTTGTTTTCTTTATCGCTCATTCTCCTTTACAGACCACTTTTCAACCAATCAGAGAACATAGATTTTTTTTTTGACATTATGGATATTAACTGTGAACATCTGTGTGTACTTTTCAGCACGGCCTCACCAGAGGACCACACCTCCTGAAACATCATCCTCCAGACCTAATCACCCTGGAAACCCTGTGCCACGGCCCGGGGATCTGCCTTACCTCATTGTGGGTGTGGTGCTTGGAGCCTTTGTGTTCATCATCGTGGCTTTCATCCCACTCTGTCTGTGGAGAGTTTGGGCCAAACAAAGTAAGTTCAGCAGCAGAAACATGCAGAGCAGTCCAAAAGATCTTCCAGTCCAAGTTATGCTAGCTGTTCTAGAATTCCTGCCAGACATAGCCACTGAATTAGACATGCCTCCTTTTTCCCAAAGCTCCGCCCTTTAAATACATGCACACGCCCACAGGGTGTCCGGGAACTGATGTAATTTGGGATTTTTCTTCATTTTAGAACAAACCATAGATATGCGCTTTCCAGCTTTGCCAGCTACGGTTTCTCCATGCCAGTACACCATGGTACCCCTTCAAGGATTGGCTGTTGGTCGGCCCTGTTCTGCTGACCCCCACCTGGCACCTGTCTATGCTCCTAAAGGCAGATATATCCCCAATGGGAAGCACATTGCACAACACCTTCCTGGAGTACGCCAGGTAATCTTGAGAAAGTGGGCTTTTCAATTAACTTACTGTAGAGATTTCAGTTTTGTGCAAAGTATTAACAATAACTCCCTTGTATTACATTAACAAAATGCTAAACAAAATACTTATATACTGACATTCATCAAACCTTGTCTCTCACGTAGGAGGATGCTGGCTATCAGTATGAAAGTGATGCATTGTTGCCTCAGAAAACTCCCAATCCACAAGGACATGTCCAAAATTACTGTAATGGGTAAGAATTCATATTGTTAAATGGTTAAAAACACAGAAAGCACCAGTTCTCTAGTTTTGTCAGTTCTCAAGTTTTGTCAGTATTTTACTGTAATTTAGGTCAACATGCCACATTACAGAAGTAAAATGTTTTGTAAATGTTACATGTTGACTTTTTGTAAGTTGCAGGAGGTACGATCTTGGTTAAATTTGTTAGGAAAACCATGAACTACAATTTGCATTTTGAGATCATTTCTGCTGTTCACAGGGTACATGGCTGTCCTGAAGACAGATGCTGTGAGACCAGCAAGACCCTCTTGCAGGTGGTCAGCTCAGATGACCCTACGCAAAATTCGGACTCTATGCAGGAGCATCATTTACTCACTGAAGCAGTTCACATGGAAGGGGAGATAAATGCAGGTTTGTTCAGTTATTTAATGTGTTTGACACAGTTATTATCAAAAGTAATTTCAGAGTGAAATTAGTGTCATCAAATGTGAAAAATCGATGGCTCCAGGGCTAAATCCTTTTCCGTACACCACACGGATTGAACCGTTGGTATGCATGGGTGTTGCTTACAGTCGCAATATTTCAAAATGTTGCTATGGTTATCATGTTGCTGGAATGTTAAGTAACACAACATAGAACATTGGCATAACTGTACAAGTAGTTACTTGAGATGAAAGATCATGATGCAGGGGCGGAAATTTAGGAATTATTATAACCAAAAAATTCTTAGAGATTCTAATGGAATTGTTCCCTCTTCACAGTTGTTTTTGTGTAAATCTAATGTTTTATTATTCCTTATTATTTTTTATTATTTTTGTTTTCCGGTTTCCTCTGTTAAAATATTTTCTGTAAAGCCACATGGCAACTGTGCATATTGTGAAAAGCACAATAATCGTATAATAAACATAACTGAAATGAAATTGACTTGAATATATATATAAAAAAAAATTGTTTTCTCTCCACAGAATTGGCCCAGTTAACAACAGCTAACACAGGCCTAAACGGGTTTCTTCAAAATGCTGAGCAACAGGAACTGAGGGCAACTCCGAACTTGAGGCAGCTTGAAAAACAAGAGACACTTGATCCAATACATGGATGAAACAAACAAAAAAAACTATATTTATTTTTGTATAACAGATGCTATATTTATATATTTAAGTTTTTGTACATAGTATAGTTTTTGACTGTGTATATAAAGGTTGTTTATATCAGATGAAACACATTTTTGGTATGTTGTTGGTCACCTCCAGGCCACTCATGGAAAATTCATAATTCATAAGCATGCTGTAAAAATAACCTTCAACCTGACATCTTTGAGTACTGTTTTATCTGTTCTACATCCACATACAGTATCACAGTAATAAGTTTTATATTTCCCACTGGCAAGCATGTGTTAATGTTGGGAGTACAACTAGTGGAAAATGTACTATAGAGTATTGTGACGATAAACTAATCATTACATTGTAATGTGAAGTCTCTGGGAACAAATGACTGTTTTAAAACACTTTGCATCAAAAGTATTTGTAAAATATGTACACTTTATATGCATACGTATTTTATGCACAGTACACCCACATGTTTATGTAGAAGCTACTATGAGGTTAAAACAGAGATACACACAAAGTACGTTGTTATAGAACTTTATTGATTGTAACCTTTAAACAAGGTTCCTCAGTTATAAATAAGTTGTGAATGGTGTAAATCTTGTTGGTCGAGTGTTTTTACATATTTGTACGTTATTAGGAATTATCTATTTTCGTCATTAACAAAAATAACGAATATATGCAAAGTATATGCATTCTGTGTGTAGTAATATTGACTATGAAAAAAAGAGACCATATATTGTGGGTATTTATTTTTCAGTAGCTTGGATGTCAAATATTTTTAAAATGGACATGCCTACAATATCCTGATTCCTATATTCCAAACTGGTCTGTAGTCGGCTTGTATAGTTTACATTCTCGCCAATGCAAATGTTAAGCATCAGTATTAGTTTCTTACTGTTATAAACACAAAACATGAAGGAAAAGATCACCAGTATATTCTAAAAGTGTAGCTGCTTTGGTTACATGGATTGAGCACTATTGCTTGTAAATAAATCTACAGAAAATCATCTTCGCTGTTGTCAGTCTCATCCTTTGTTTTGTATATCCAAACACCAGCATATTTTTTTAAATTTTAAGCTTCAACACACAAATGTTAAACAATAATCTATCCAGGGCAGCAACACAAAACTTACTGCTGACAAACATAAAAAACAAAAACCATTAAATGACTGTAAATTCTTTCCACAAACATCAAATACTAGAAGGCAAGATATGCGATTATAAATAAAATCTTTTAGATTTTTGAAAGACTCCTGACCAAAAATCACAAGTTTGTGCCTGCATGAAAATATATAAAATAAGAGTTTAGCAGTGTGCTTTAAGAAAGCTAAGTGAAAAAATAGTTTTTGAAAGGCACTGACATCTGGTGGATTTAACATGCTAACACAAGATATTTGAAAAACTGGTAAAGAGTAAATACCAAAACATGATCTTATCACTTTCAAAACAATGAAAGGTTAAGCAAAAAACAAAAAAATAAAACAAACAAAAACAACACACACAGATTAGATAGAAACTTTAATAACTTTTCATTTTTACAAGTATCTACAGACAATGCAAGCTTTTCATAAATACGTGATACTTATTCTGGAATAAAATTCTGCAGGAGAAAAAATTAAAGGGTGAAATTTTAAGCAGAGAATTATAACAGATAATTTACAAAACAGATCAGAAATATCTACTGTAGCATTAAATGCAATGTTATAAAATATTTGCTGTGGTATTTCATACCCATTCACTTCTGTCACTACAGAATAACAGTTATTTTCTAATAAATAGGGCTGTTCAAAAAAACCTGTAACAAGTTATACATGATGTAGAACCATTGAGGCCCAAAGTATCAGCAAGAAAATCCAAAGTAAGGAAACCTACCAAAAGTTAACAGACATAACATAACATTTTATAGATCATAACAAAACATTTTTTTCCCAGTAGTTCTACAGTGATCCTTACATGGGAGCAGATAATGTTTCACACTTGAATTGATTCTAAGCAATTAAAATACATTTCTGAATGCTGTAGCTCTAAACAGCAGAGGTCCCATCATGTCCCAAGATATGGCTAATGTTGTGGGCTGGGCGATTAGATTGTTTATTCGAGTCTGAGGAAGTAGTGTTTGCAAGAGACAACAGAGGGGACATTGGCATGGAGGACCCATCGGGGGGCATTGCTGTAGCAATTTCAGGGAATAAAGAGGTCAAATTGAAATTAGATAAATGAGGTGTGATGCCTGATGAGTTTGCAATTGGCATTGGTGTTATATCTGTGAGAAGAGGGAAGCTGGCCTGTGCAAAGCCCACTGGTCGGGGGGGAGAAAGAATAGAACCAAAGCGATTGTTCAGAGGTGCATTGCCACTCTTGTCAGTGCTTGGACTTGTAAACATCTGATTTGGGAAATACTGTAAAGGAATTTCACTTGGAAGGCTAGGATGAGCTGCAGGGGAATATGAGGGATAAAATGATGGTTCCACTGGAAGAAGGGCTGGGGTGCGAGAGGCATTGGGTTGTGTGACAGGTGGAATGAAAGATGCATTGGCATTAATAGTAGGTGGTGGGTTCATTCCTCCTTCAATGAAAGAAAAACCAAAATTCTGGGCGAGATGCTGTTCAGACACCAAATTGTTATCACTGCTGACCTGTGCTCCATCTGCCATGAAACGTACAATGCTACTTCTTCTAGCTTCACTTCCTGTTTGTGAGCGGCCAAGAAGCACTCCTCCACTTGATGGAAGAGGCAGAGAGCTTTCTGGTTCAAAGGGATTTCCAGGTCTCAAGTTGACTGACCGAGGTCGATCGCCTGGACGGATCTTTGTGCTTTGTGGATCTGGTCCAATGTGGTGGGGGCGCTGACTAACAGCTGAGAGTGACCTGGCTGGGCCTGGGGTATGTCCTGTATCTGAATTGCTGTGCGGTGTTGGGGGATGGAGTGGACCTGCTCTTATAGGTGGACCATGCAGATTTCCACTTACCTGAGAAATATGGCCCTTGTTATTCTCCCCTAAACGTATGGGAGCAGATTTCTGTGCAGGGTGTAAATTGGGACTAGAAGATTTTGCTTGAAGCTCTCCAGCAGACGTCCCAGGAACACAGTTATATTCTATACTCACTGGGGTACAGACCTGTGCTGTCCTTTGGTGGCCATTTTGCTCAGGAATATGTGTGGCCAAAAGACTTTGCATTAAGCTTTGGTGACATCCTTCTTGATCTCTTGTCAATCCTGCTCCAATGTGCAAGCCTTGAGCAGCAGGATGAGGACCAGAATACGTCCCACGTGCACGTCCATCACCTGTGGGTCCAGTACCCATTCTGAATCCTGCTTGTGACTGAGGGCCTCTCTGGATTTGGGGTACAGACTTACTGGACATGTCACCACTTCGAGAAACTTGCACTTCAAAGTTACTTAATTGATGCCCACTAACCAGAGCCTTAAAAGGTCCACACTCTGATATTCTTTGTGTGTCTGTGGTATTGGAATGATCAGGGGGTATCCTACTCTGAGAATTATGAGCAATATTTCCTTTACCACGCGATGAGTCTACATAGCCTCGTAATTCTGACTGTTCCTGTGCATTGTTTCGAGATGCTTGCAGATGCACCCCCATACGTTGCTCACCAGTAGCAGGAGTTTTACCTATAAGAGCTTCTGCTGAGTAACTAGAAAGGCGGTGGCGCTCCTGACGTGATGGAGTACAAACAAGATCTGAGGAACGAGAAACAGAATTACTAGCCTGGGAGGTCAACTGTTGCTCCATTGAACGAGACCCCATTAGTCTTTGCATAGCTCCATGATCCTGACCAGATGGACGCTCTGGCTGACCCAAACGATTGTTTTGATGGGCTCTCTGACCTGCCTGTTGTGCCTCACAATTTTTGTCCTGTCTAGCTCCAAAGTGCTGCTGCTGAATTTGCTGCTGAAGATGCTGATGACGTGGATGTGAATTCTGTGGTGGAATTTGCTGCTGTTGGTGTGACTGTTGCTGCTGTTGAATCTGCTGTGCCTTTTGTTGCTGTGATTGCTGCTGCTGTTGATGGTGCTGCTGTTGTTGCTGGGATTGTTGCTGTGGTTGCTGCTGTTGATGGTGCTGTTGCTGCTGTTGTTGCTGATGCTGCTGGGATTGTTGCTGCTGATGTTGTTGTTGGTGTTGCTGGGGAGGCTGTTGTTGATGTTGCTGCTGCACAGCATTCTTTTCCAAATGGTGTTGCTTCTGCAAATTAACAGTTGGTCCTGTCTGCCCACCACGCACTACTCCTCTCTTTTTGTGAACATGTTGGTCTTGCAGAAGGGTCCTTTGATGGATACTGTGGATCTGAGATTCTGGTTGTGTCAGGTGATGCTGTAGCTGATAAAGGTGTCTTTGTTCTTGCTGCTGTTGATGTTTGAGATATGGGTTTCCGCCCACATTCTGTGCAGACTGTGAAGTGTTATGTTGTGCATGACCTTGCTGCAGGTGTACCACACTTGGCTGGATTTGTTCATGTGTGGGCCCCTGAGAAGAGCAGTGGCCTTCAGCAGGTCGAAGAACAGTGGTCATAAAAGTATTACCAGAAAACAGAGGCCCAACACCATCAGAGTGATTTCTTGTCATAATTGCAGAAGTACTTGAGGGCATCTGACTAACCATCATTTGGACATGATCTGTAGCTTTAATATCCACTCTTGATACATTCCCTGCTTGGCATGGCTTTGAACGCTTGTTTGGAAGAATAAGTTCATCTTGGGCAGATCTTTTTGACATATCTTTTTGATGACGTTCAACCATTCCTAAACCAACATTAGCTCGCATCATAGCATTCTTTAAAGGTGTATATTCATTAGGTTGTGATGGACCAGAACAGGTTGAGGGAATTTGAGTGGAAGACTGAGACACCATAATAGCTGCACCCCCTGATGATGGAGCAGAGACCTGCTGTGCAAGATTGGGAGATCCTGGATAAGGTTGGCTGGAGCTTGGTCTGATGAGGTTATTAACATTAAGGCTAGTGACAGTACTAGGCTGAGACTGTGAGTAAGCTGTGCTCTGTGGAAGTCTGATGCTAGTGGTGCCACTGGCCAAAGGCTCAATTGGAGGACCTCGTCCAGAGACTTGAGATGAAGTTTTTGACATGGGTAAATCAGGCTGCTTTGCCAGGCTGCTTTGTTTAACCTGCTGGTCATTCATGTTTTCCTTGTTAGAAGGGGTTGGCTGCATTTTTGGAAGGTCCCATCCTGTAGCAGCAGTAGTACTTGTTGGGTTTTCAACGTTGCAACCAGCAGCCCTCTTGTTTGGGCTCTCTTGTTCAAATATGGCTCTTGCAGCCATTGCTAATAATTCTGCCTGCTCAGAAGTAAAGGAGAATGAACCAAATGTACTTGAAGAGGCACTGATGTTGTTGCCTGCTGGGAGCAATGATGCAACAGAAAACCCTCTGCCACCTGAACTTCCTGCCAGAGGTGAATCACTTTGTCTATTTGTTTCCAAAGGAGGATCAAAGGAATCATTTTCCAATGCACATTCCTGCTGTGGAGGAACGACCTTCTCTATGACACCATCAGATTGTCCATTCTTGCCAGGTTGTTTATTTGATTCAGTCAACTTGAAGTCTGTACAAGTTCCATGGTTAGTGGTTGTTATATTCATTACAGTTGCCTGTTTTAGAGACTTAAATGGGTCTGAATTCCCAGAAGCTCCTGGAAGCTGAACAGGTTGAATTGACCTCATGGAAGTGTCTAAACCAGACGTTGAAGTTAAGGGCACACTACATGATGCCTGAATTTGTGAAGAATCAGCAAACTCTTCCCTTCTAGCAAACTTGGCTTGAATTTGTGAAATGTTCTGAGTTGGCATGATGGAAGCTGTTGGTCCACTGGCTAAATCAGCACAGGAGTCTAATTGTCTATTCGGTGTGGACACATTACTTGAAACTAGGGTCTGACAAAGTGCTAAATTAATAGATTTATCTATTGAATTGCTTTGGGTGGAGCTTACAGTGGTCAATGGACTGGATTTCTCTACTGAACTGGGCCTTGATTCTGGTAATCTGTCTTCATTACTAGTGCAAACATTGCTGCCAGTTTCCTTGTTCTGACCTACATTTTCACTACAAAATGTCACACTGCATGAGGAGTTAACATTAACTTTTTCTGTGGCAAGTGAAGTTGCAACCGTATCAACAGTGCTACATTGTGAAGAAAGAACAACACTGACAGATGAACAGTTAAGATGGGGACCATTATTCTGATGAAATATCTCCTTACTGAAGCTGTCACAATTTGTGGAAACAACTACACTACCCTGAGTAGGACATGTTGGTAAACTAATACTCCTAACTGTTACACTGTTATGCAAGGGTACAACATCCATAGATTTTGCTGCAGACTTTGAAATATCTCCACCAGCCACTGATGGTTTAACAACAGATCCATTCCCTAAAGGCAAGAAAGATCTCTCTTTAGATTTTTCACTTAAGGAACTGACACTGATTGCAGAACTACTGCTTGTGGAACTAACACAAATAGGAGTAAATACACTCTGAGTGGTAATATCCTGACTTACTGTATCTTTACTTACAGAATTTGATGAATTAACAACTGCTGCTAAAGTGGATAACTTAGAATTAGTATTTGCAGCACATGCTTTACTGTTTGCAGCAATTCTACGCAAACTTCGTCCAAGTTTAGGTTCTTTGCGCTTAACTAATCTGGCTCTCTTAATTGAGGTTTGTCTGGTTTGGTTTCCAGGGGTCCCACTACATTTCTTTGGCAGAATTTTAACTGCACTGCCTGCAACATTTGATGGTACAGAAACAGGGGGGGAAATGCCAATATCACCACAGGGGCTGACATCTGAACCACACATTGAAATAGAAGGCTGCACAGTAGTGTATGAAGGTGGAGTGACAGTGTATACTTGCAAATTACTTAGACTTGAAACTTTTGAAATGCTACGACTAACAGTACCTAAGCAATTCATGTCAACATTAGAGGTGGGTTCTTCACAGGCAGGTTGAAAGGTTTGAGTCACATTTTGACCAGACTGAGAGCTCCCTTTATCTTGTGACTTTGCCGGTTGCAGAACATATACTTGTCCATTCACAGTGATAGTCTGAGGTGCTTGAAGTTGTGTTGAGGGCCGTGGAAGAATGTTTACCAACTGCTTTGTCCCAGCTGCCTGCATGCTAGTTGTAAAGGTAGGATTTGAAGTTGTAATGTGACTGGATAAAGTTGGGGACACAGTTGACACAATGGCAGTGTGTTGATTCTGTGGTGCAGGCATTAAAGTAGGTGCCTGAATTATGACAATGTGCTGGCAGGGTGTCTGATTAGTCACATCCTCTCTGAGAACCTGTGGTGCTGGACATGAATTTCCCTGTTGTAGAATAACAACATGCGAGTTATTTTGAGGAGAGGAGGTGGCAGCAACTGGAGTTTCATCAGAATTCATCTGCAATACCTGCATTGTCTGTAACACTGGCAGTGTGGCAGCTTGAGGCTGAGGCACAAGGGCAGGCTGAGTTGGTGGATTAATGATTGGCTGAGCTTGAGGCACCACACTGAGATGCAGTTGAGGCACAATGGCAGACTGGACGTGGGGCACTACTGTAGGTTGGGAATGAGGCTGGCCGGGCATAGCAGATGGAACTGGAGGTTTAGGTTGTATTGTGGGGTTAGAGCTGGGCATCAAAGCTGAGTTAAGTTGAGGTTTTGGTAATAATGCAGGTTGTGCCCGAACAGCTGATTGTGGATGGGTCAACTGGGATGACTGTGGTTCAACAGATGGCTGATGGAGCACTACAGCTTGGGACACAATGGTTGGTGCTGGTAAAAGTGAAGACTGTTGAGCTATTCCTACTAGGGGACGTGGCACAACTGTTGAATATATTTGAGGTGGTCTTGGGCCAGACGGATGAATAGGTGCTTGCAGTTGCACAGGAACCTGCTGTTGCAATTGGAGAGTGGTGGGCTCCTCAAGGTATTTTGTTCCCAATGAACATACAGACGGCTCTTGAGGGTTATGTGAATTGCTGGCACCATCTGTAACCAATGCCTGAGAAACGGGTTGCACTGTATTTCCTGCAAGCTGTAGTGTTGTCCATGTAGTCTGCGTACTGCTAGTTGCACTTGTTCTAAGAAGAGCAGAGCTTGCTGCTAATATAGGGCTAACAGTTTGGATTTGAGAATTCTGTGAGAGTACAGTGGTGGCAACAGAAGCTGCAGGAACCACAGAGTTACTGATCGCAACTTGAGGCAGTGAAGATATGCCAAGCATAGGCTGAAGTCTGAGAGGCATGGCTTGGCTGGTGGCAGAAGTGAGACTGGGGGTTGGATTATCTGGTTGAAGCTGTGGAGGGAGTTGGGTGGTGACAGCAGGCTGGGGACATACACCTTGAAGAGTAATATAATTCATAGATGGGTTCAGTCTTGGAGTAGTTGGTGCAAGAGGAGAATATTGTTCCACAACTGTAAGACATGGCTTGGACACAGCAGGAATGAGCGTTGCTACAGGTATGTGTGAAGAAGCAGAGGAGATTACAACTTTGTTTACTGATGCTGCATTTGTGATTCCATGAGTCTGGTCCAATGGAATATTACATGACGGTTGGACTGTTACAGCATTTGTTGGTTGTTTATCAAGGTGAGAAGCAGGATTTGGTGGAATGGAAACTTTGCCTGTAGGACAGGAACCGTCACCACCGGAGTACACAATTATTCCCTTTGTCAAGTGAGTTGGAGTTACTTTGGCTACTTTAGCACAGCGCTGTTTCCCTTTCCAATGTATAGTGGGGTCATCCAGGAAGTTGATGCCATTTGCTTTGAGGAGTTCAATATAATGAGCACATTCTTTGTGCAGGTCCTCCAGTTGTCGCCGTAAGCGCTTTATCTCCTCCGCTGCAAAGACAGTTAACACAGACCTTAAAATGGATACTGCACATAATATTACAAAACTTGCTTTGCAGGTATTTAATTCAATACTTCTACTGTGAATATGGTTTTATTAAAGTAAAATATTAATGAATCCACAAAGGTTTTAAATATGATTTTAAATAAGGTTTTAACCAATAATGTCATGGCTCACCTTGGACTCCGTCTCCTCCATTAAGTAGCATTTCATCATTTTGTTGTTTCAGTTCAGTGATGTAACGAAAAGCCTCACCCAAAATCATATTTTTACTCTATGACCAGAAGCAAGATAATATTCAGTGAAAAACATTAATAAATCAGCTTTTTAAAACAGTGCTTAATTTTTACTATTTTTACAAGTATTACCTGTTTCAAGGCCTGTGAACAAGGCAAAAGGTCTCCAATTCGATTAATACCAGCATTGATTTTTTCTTTACGATGTCTTTCCACTAATGGATGAAATAGAAGAGGATACCCCAATTTACAATACATTTGGTCAAAACTACACTTACAATACTTATTATTAGTATTAGTATTGCAATAATGCATTTCTCACCTGCATTATGAATCTCTTTGTTTTTCTTTCGTCTAACATTTCACAAAAATAAAAGTAAACAGTAAATACATTAAACAACTAAATAAAACAACAGATAAAAGTAGCTCAAACACCTTCACATTTCCTGCTAAACCACACTGTATTTTGCACAGTTAATGAATGATTTATCAAACACTGGACTATTTCCCTACAGAAAACACTTAATATACTCTTACTAACAAGAAATATACTTTGATTTAATAACAACATTTTTAAATTGAAAATATATTTAAGCAGAATCTGTACCGTGGTGGTTTTGGGTTATTTGTCTGTTTCTGTACTATCTCCGGCATCCTGTCACACTATAGCCTGTTAAAACCAAGTATTATTAACAAACTCGTAATAGAAAGTAAACTCATAGTATTTGCACAAGGATATGTTGTGGCTTGGGGGTAAACAGCATTACCTTCCAGCACTAAGCATAACCATATGTGTGAGCTCAGCAATGTTGGACACCATAGACACAAGTACCTCTAGTCCACATAAACAACTGGAGCAAAAAGAGGGTAAAAAAAGGTTAAAAGTTATCAGTCTTTTACAGCATGTTGAAGCAATTTTATTAACCCTGTTGTCATGTACACATTGCACGGATTTATACAGAAGCCCTTGATGCAATCAAATAACATTAAGAATAAATGATATGAACAATCAAAGCAGTGATGAGGGGTCAAGCTGACATGTCAATCATTAGAAACACACAGACACAAAGTACAGATCGCACACAGCGGAACTTATGTATTACACCCAAGTCAAATGCATGTAAATGCAATACCAGAAAGACAGCTTTAGCCCTACTTGTCAACACTACTTGCATTATTTAACATCTCCTTAACACTTAACCAGCTAGCACACTTAGCTTGTTAGCTTTGAAACCCAGACAACTGCATGCGTTGTGCTCTGAGGAATAATCGAGTAATTTAATGCAACAAAATAAGAAGAACATAACTCATTTTACACACATTACAGTACAATTTAGTAAGCTGTTGGTTTAGCATGCCCTTAAGCTACAAAGATGACATAACTGGGTAACTGGCAGTGAGCTAACACGAACTCTCATTGGTTTTCGATTACTGGACAACTAATCGCATCATGATCCGTTTTACCACGACGTGTCAGCAAGTCTGTTATTTACGTAGGACTTACCGATAGCTTGTCCATGCTTTGACCAAATATCCCCGTCAAAACTTTGTTGATCGTGAACAATTTACTCCATCTCTGAGCTAGCATAAGAATGCCAGTCACAAAATAATAAGGCGGGATCTCCGTGCTGACCAATCACCGTGAAGACAGGTGGGATTTTAACCAATCAGATCACGAGTCTGCGCTGAAGGGGCGTTATTGTTGACGAGATAGTCGAGAAAAACACAACGCAGGGGACGTTAAAATTGGTTGTTGTTGTTATTATTATTATTATTTACAGTCTTAGAAATAAACAGCATGTTACTCACTAATAAAATTGCATAAAATTTTATCCAGGCAGATGACATAATACAACGCTCAGGTGTGTTTGCTGTTAAGGATCGAGTGCAGAATAACATTTAACAAGACATCAGTAAAGTTAGATGAAGAATAATGCAAATAGTATTTTTTATTTAGAGGTTTAAAAGTCATACAATATAGAGCTCCAGAAAAAGATAAAATTTTCAAAAGAAAGGAGGAACCAAAAACATGCTTTTACTACATTAGAGATGACATATCTCCCCGGCATGCACTGAGTCTAGACTTTTTCTGAGATTTGGTTCTTTAAGTCCCAGATAAGTGACTTGTGGAACTGACCTGCAATGCTCCCACATCTGTGTATGGAAAATAGGTGGTCATCAGTGAACATCACAAAACCGTAACTGTTACACTGTGGGAGAATTTTAGCTCAGTTCTGCTGCTCGTGTTATCAAAAGTGAAAAGCTAGGATTCAAATTTTAAAAAGCTCAGATCAAAAAGTCAAACTTGCACATCAAACAGTACTAAACTCAACTTAATTCATGGTGGTCTAAGAATTATTAGAGAACCACTTCCACCATAATCGACACAACCATCAGGGTTCAGAAAATCCATTCCTGTTTGCTATCTGAAACCACTACATCTTAACAGTGGCATTAACAAATCCCAGTAAAAGCTCAGACTCAATCCACAATTTAAAATAAAAAGGGGGATATTAAATAATGGGCTGGAAAAAAAACATTCACCAACGAGTGGAGTTTACTCCCCTTAACCTCCCCCATACTGAAACAGTTTTACCACTCTCTAGTTTGAGGGGGATCTGTGTCCCTTTTCCTCACTGGGTTAACCTCAAGACGGGCTGAGGCGGCTGACATCACAAGGTGACGAGGCATCACATGCAACTCTCCAACACTGCATATTGCCTGTATGATATGAAAACAGGAAGTCTCAGCCACCAGTAGATTCCCATGCCATGTGTCCTAGGGCTCGGGTGGTGGGGTGATCCAGTTCTGAGGATTCCATGTTCCGATTCAAACAATTACTCCGAAGTCTGCCAGGTCGGGCATCTTAAATCAGCAACTGTCATATTGAAAAAGACTTTACCTCTTTAGTTGTATTGTTTTGTCCAAGCAAAGCTACGTCCCCTTACATTTAACAAATCTAAAACAAATGCAAACAGAATGCTTTGCAAACATAACCTTCACCATATCAGATTAATAAATCAGCAGCTTTTTGGAGCACCTGTAGATTCAGCTTGAAAACCTCCATTTAATTTCAATCTCTAAATGAAGAAAAGATAAACAAACAATGCAAATTTTGGGGGACTAAGAATTTTGCACAGTAAATGCAGCAAATTTGTCATTGACTTTTTCTGTCTAAAATGTCCTTTGAAGGAAATGGCGAGTGTGTCAACCCTGGGGCATCTGTTACAGTTCCATACGGGGACAAGACCAATCTGTGTCTGTTTCAGCACCTAGTCAGCTTTTTGGAGCTCTCCTGCCGGGGGCGTACACGGGCTGCGCAGGCTTTTCTGAAGAACGTGGGCATCTGCTGGCTCTATCCTCTTGTAATAGTTCTTTTTTGTCTCAATGATCTCGAAGCCAAACTTCTGGTAGAAGTCAATTGCGGACTCGTTGCTAATTTGCACGTGACTGTGGAGAACACACACAAAAACATTTTTAAGAAAAATATCTTAACATATAAACTGTTGCATCATGCATCTTATGATATTCAGTGACCAAATTTGCTGTAAAACCTTTTAACATTTTAGGTAGCTTTTTGGGATTACTTATTTGGTTATGTAAATCAGAGAAATTGATGTTTCAACAAGATATCTTGTGCTTCATTTGCCTTCAGACTCACAGGTAAATGTTGTCAAAAGTGCCATCCTTCTCACAAATATTCAACACATGGTTCAGCATCTTTGTTCCTTCAAACAAACATATGATATTTATTAACAACAGAACATCACTGATATACTGAAGATCTCTCAACTATATACAATTATGCAACTATACAGTGACATATAAGTGATCTTACCTATGCCGAGTCTGCGGTAAGGTGCTAGGCAGCCCAATGTCATAATGTAGAGTCGCTTCTGGTTTTGAGAGTGGTCCACTCTACAGCACACGGCACCGACGGCTATGTCATTGAAGTACGCTGTATAAAGTTTTAAAGGTATTAGCGTGACTATTTTAATTCTACACTGTACATGTTATTTACTGGCTGATAGATATATGTGGTTTCTTACCTAACTTGGCAAGTTCTCCTACTTCCAGAACATCTTTGTAGAACTTGTCATTGTAGCTGACAGGAAAAATCACTTGGTTCAGACGCTTCAATTGTTTAATGTTGTGGGGAGTAACGTCCCCCAACTCGATCCGGCTACTAGAACAAAAGCAAACTGGTCAACTGGTTGTGCATTGATTCCTTTTATCTAGATGTCAAAAACACAGAATCTTTGCAGTGACACTTTTATTAACTTCCAAATTGTTGTATATGATTGATATCAAAACAATTTACTCCCACAGTCCCAAAATCAGAAATTCTTTAGGAACACAATTAGGGCGAATTTCAAACGGCGTTTATGCGCCCTTAAAGGGCACCTCGGGAAGAGAACGCTACACGATAAGTCATCACAGATAAAGACAAAATCACATCTTTTCTCATTGCCTCATTCCCCAAGTGCCTTTCAAATGGACACATTATGAACACAACATCACTTTTCCTTCCAAAGTTCACACATTATGCTCTTTATAGTACGTAGGCTATAGGGATGTTGCTTCCAATTGGAACTCGCCCTTCATCAGCAGCGGTGCACTGTGATGTATTTATAGAAGTATTTATACATAACAGCTGCTGGTCACGTGATCACCGCCGAGCTCGAACAAGCAGCGGCGGGATGAGATGACAGATGAAAATAAAACAGACGCTAAATATGGTTTAACTGAGGATGTCTGTGTCCCTAACACATACCGACCCTTACTAACAAAAACAAAATACTGTGAGTCCTTGTTTTAAATAGCTGAGCCTTCAAACTGTTGTGTTTAATTCTTTCTACTATCAAAAGTGGACAATCTATACAAAAACCATAAAACAGTCTTATAATAATAATCATCAAAATTAAAAATAGAAAAATGAATAACACATTTGGTTAAAAGTTTGTAAAAGTGAATATAACTCATTTGTATTATTCTTTATCCACATGGTTAAAGAAAAATAGCACTAATGTCCAAACTAGTTGGTTATAACAACATTGTTGTGTTTTTTAATATTTACGTCAACTTTAAAACAGTCACAAAATTTAAACAGTCATAAACCCACAAAGTGTCTTCACCAGGTAAACTTAAGTGTCATTTGCTAAGAGGATATGCTAAGATCACCCCATCACATCTATCCGTTTATGCATTTAAATAACCACAAAATGACAAAAGCACAGGAGGACAACAAGCTTTAATACCCTAAAACTAGCGGCCTGGGTAACAGTGAGACCTCGTATAGCATGTGGATATAAGCGTGGCTGGCTAACCAAGATAGCAACTTGGAAACTGACTCAACATTTTCGGATTTAGATTCGACACACGATCCAGTTTGGCACGAATTGAACTCGTGTCATTTAAGCTGGCAAGCGCTTTACTCGGTCTATACACAACACATGCGTTTTAAGACGTTTTGCAGGAGATCAGGAAAGAAATACAAAGCAAACACTGAAGGCTGGGTGTGAAAACTGCGGTGCAAATGTCTCCCCTTTACATCAAGCAGAGCTAGCAGCTAGCATGAGAGCAACTCTACTACCCCCCTGCTGGAAAAAAGAGAGAACAGACGGGGAAAACTTTGCTAGTGGTGAAAAGACCCTTCTCGGTATGTTTACTCACCCTTTCATGTTGAAGAAAACGCGTTTGTTGTGAGGGATACGGGGGAAACGAGCGATGTTTGGAAGTCTAAAGGGGAATTTGGGCAGAGTTTGGGATGTGATCCCCTCCACATGTATGTTGCTAGCAAACGAGCTAAGCAGTCCGCATTTGCCTCTGTGCTGTGGCTGATGGTTGCCAGATCTTTTTGATTAAATCATCCCCAAAATAGCTCAAGTTCAAGGCGATAGCCTGATAAATGATGTAGAAAGTTATTTTTAAATATAAATAGTTTATTAGAAAGGTTAATGTAATCTATATAGATTTGTATGCACATTAAATGGGATGAAATGTATACATCAATAAATAGTAGACGTTTCTGATGTCTGAGGATTTGGCAACGCTGATTCGGGGAGGCTGCTTCTTGTCAACCTTTACTACTGACAACAAGTAACAGGAAAGAGAAAAACGGGATGTGACGTTTAGAAATACAAGTCCATCTCCAAATTACTCAGATTTTCATATTATTAGCTATCCTAGTACTGTACCCTCTTTGGTTTAAAACAATTTAATGTTCACTTCATACACATATACAATCAAAAAATACAGTTAATCTCAATATGTAAGTATCCTTTATATTTTTATAGCCCCCAATGTGAAGAAAAAAATACAATAAATCGTTATTTTTATAATAACTAAGGATAATAACCAGGATGCCTTTTCCTTTTCATCCTATTTATTATTATTTTAATTTGAATGTGTTGTATGGACCTGATCCATCTGTTATAATCCAAAGATGTATTGCTGTTGCCATGTTGTTTGCGTGTAACAAATTGATTTATTATTGCTATTTTAAATTTCTTATAATGATTAATTTCGAGGCAAAGGGCAGATACCGCTTGTAAACAGCAGGGGGCGATGCGGGGTTTCGGACACACGCTGTTGGGTTTGCAGAGAGAGAAAACGAGCTGTGGCGTCAGATCTCGACTGAATGAAGTCAGCTGACTGTATTGCTCACGTCTCATCTCACTGTACTGATCTACTGGACCTCTGTTCTGGACCCAGAACCGTCTCGTTATCGGAGGTATTTATACATTTTTATTATAATTGTTATGTTAGGTGCTATGCTTGCATCGTTTTGTTCGCGTATTGGTTAAGTTCAGTTCAGTCAGAAAATATTATGACTAGCGAATCATTCTGATCATCTGATCACCGTTTATAGTTGCTTGATCAATACATAACCTTATCAATTAATAAGTATCATGTAACCTTAACCTGACGTCCTTGTGGCCAAATCAGTGTCCTTACTGCCTTTACGTAAAGCTGAAGTTCATCTATTTATTTCTTCAAATAAAATGCCTTCATTTGCGCAATGCAATCGTTAAAATATGTCTTGATTAAGAATACTTAACTATTATTTAGTGAGAGACAAAAATCGCACTAGATTTGCTGCAAAGGTCACATTCGATAAGCATCTTCAGGGTCACGTGATCATGTAGCATCTCTGCAGGTCGGTGTCGATGCAAAATACAGCAAACGAGATCTTTAAAACATTATTGAGATCCTTGTCGTATGTATTTTCAAATGATAATTTTTGACATGATCATATTTGGGCCCAGGCTTTGACGCAGCATGCAGGCAGACAGATAGACATCAATAGGTTTTGAGACACAAACAATGTCCTTCATTTTCCAATTGAAATAATGTTAGAACCGCATGTGATGGATTTTGTTTCAAACAACCTATCTGTATAGATTATTTGCATGTATGTACAGTACTGGATTTTACTTCCTGTTGTCTAAAACTTGTGTGATTTTTCATATGGTCACATTTAATTCCATTGAACCCTATTTGTCTCAGTTATTCCAGGTGTCATATGAGCGTCACATGGTGTACATTCACAAAATCCTGGAAGTTAGAAAACTTCCTCCTGAATCTTCCAAAATTAAGACACATAACTCATGCACTGTACCTTGTATATGTTTGTTTGTCCAGGTTGATACCATGCATTGCATTTTTTATGGTGTACGGGTCTGTTTTGTTGACTGGATATTAACACAGTGTTTGTTTTAAAAATGAATAGCAACATATCGCAGCACATTAATAATAAAATATGAAAATTTTCCAGATCAGTTTTCCAGATTTGCTCAAATGTCTGTTTTTCCCACTTCCTCACACAGTTTCCTTTTTACAGCTAGTGTCATGTGCCCTGGTCATGTGACTCTGTGAATGTCTCATAAACAACTACATAAATGTGTTGTTTGTTTTTTTACATAACCTACAGTAACTTCCACAACCTACAGTAATATACAGAGCCTTAAAATAAAGAATTTTATATAAATGTTTATGATAAATTAAATAATAAACACAAAAGACCCATCATAAGGCCAGATTTGTAATAATCTC
Organism: Ambastaia sidthimunki; assembly: GCA_036877625.1. Taxonomy (NCBI): domain Eukaryota; kingdom Metazoa; phylum Chordata; class Actinopteri; order Cypriniformes; family Botiidae; genus Ambastaia; species Ambastaia sidthimunki. Next base: position 21,802 of record JAZGTK010003812.1, read on the forward strand.
TGTCATGAGACTAAAAGTGTGAAGATCAGATTTATAACAGCGCTATCATTCATTTCAAAACTGTCTTATTTAACCTTTTTTTCATCAGACATATTCAAAATGGACTTTTCCAAGTTGCCCAAGATCCGAGATGAGGAGCGTGAGGGACAATTTGGATACGTGCATGGCGTGTCTGGACCTGGTAAAATAAAGTTAATGGTTTTCCCTAATGGTTTTGATTTTCTCATGTCATAATTGTGTAATTGCAGAAAACTACATTTTAGGCTTCCCACAAGTCATTGTAAAGATGACCTTTTTACTGACTCTTTTTTTTGTTTTGTCTTACAGTGGTCACAGCCTCCAGTATGGCAGGAGCTGCCATGTACGAGCTGGTGCGAGTGGGCCACAGTGAACTTGTGGGAGAGATTATAAGACTGGAGGGTGATATGGCCACCATTCAGGTGTATGAAGAGACCTGTATCTTTTAAAACATTTACTTAGCAGAATCTTTCAACCCACATAAATTTTTTATGAAAAGTCTCTTCAATAGAATTTTGTCTGTTTAAAAAAAAAAAATTCCTTAAAGCACAAGTTGTTCTTAAAGGGATAGTTCATCCCAAATAGTCATCGTTTACGTATCCCCTTATGTGTTCCAAACCTGTATGACTTTATCTTTTGCGGAAAAAGAAAAATGTCTTCTATTAAAATATCTTATTTTTTCTTCAGCAGAGGTTTGTAAACGCATTGGGGTGAACAAATGTTGACAGAATTTGTACTGATAAAAAATTTAACTGGTAAACTATTAATTTAAACTCTCAGTTTAGTACACACTTCCTGTATTTGCTGTTATGTTATGCAGTGTGTAGAACCTGTCAAACAGTATTCAGTTTTCCTGAGCTCTTCTCAGCTGGTGTTTGCGTTGGTGACCCTGTCCTGCGTACAGGAAAGCCCCTCTCTGTGGAGTTAGGACCCGGAATCATGGGTTCCATCTTTGATGGTATTCAGCGTCCCCTCAAAGACATTAATGACCTCACCAAGAGTATCTACATTCCCAGAGGAGTCAACATCGGTGCCCTTAACCGTGATCTCAAGTGGGAATTTACTCCTTCTAAGAGCTTGCGTGTAAGCAAATGGCTTATTTTAAAATTAAAGCAACAATCTGTAATTTTTTTTAGTTAAAAAGTACATAAGTACGTTACAGATCAATGTTCAAAACTGTCGCTTATGCCGTTTTGCAACGCTAATTTTATGATAATTATTTATAATTTGAGCTGGATCTGATTTCATGAGAAACGTGGGTGCTGGAATAGTGGAGTGTTTGTAGTTTTTTAAAGACCTTAAATTTGTCACCCATTTAAAATAAAATAACAATGAAAGCAACTTGCAATTTAATGTTTCAAACAAAGATGACATTTAGAGAGGCAAAAGTCACGGATTAACAGTAAATTATTGATGTTTTATAGATTTTAATTAAAACAGAAAGGTTGAGAAAGGGATCTTGTCCTGAATTTAGAATTATTTAGTATAATATTCAGTATAATGTCCTTATTAATTTTATATACAAGAACATTATAAGTGGACTTCAGAATTAAAAAAAAAAATTCAAAACTTATTGCCAATTTAAAAACAGCAAAACAAATAATATGATTATAAACTTGTTCCTCACAGGCTGGCAGTCACATCACCGGTGGTGATATCTACGGTATGGTGTTTGAAAACTCTCTCATAAAACACAAAATAATGTTGCCACCAAGAAGCCGCGGAACCGTCACATATGTAGCTCCACCTGGCAACTATGACGTCTCGGTAAGTGACGGGTTGAGTTCTTTGAAGAATGATGGAATGATGTTGGAATATCTGCGGTGGAGGTGACAGTGGTGGAGGTGACAGCGTATGTGTGTGTTTGACAGGATGTGGTTCTGGAGCTGGAGTTTGAGGGGGTGAAGGAGAAGTACACCATGGTTCAGGTGTGGCCAGTGCGTCAGGTGCGACCGGTCACTGAGAAACTTCCTGCCAATCATCCTTTGTTGACGGGTCAGCGGGTACTGGACGCCCTCTTTCCGTGAGTCACCCGCTAGCTGTTCATAATCACATGCTAACACACTGTGCCCTGATTCACTTCAAATGTAGGATGAGTTATACAGTATTAGATTTAGAAGACTCTTTTCTTTGAGTGTGTGTGTGTGTGTGTGTGTGTGTGTAAAGATGTAGAAATGTTTAATTACGTTTGGAAATAACCAAATTGCCTCATACTTCCTGGAAAAAACTTTTAAGACTCACTATAGCTATTTCTCAGCAACCATTGTCCCTGTTTCAGCAATTTGGATAGAACTGAACATAATATCACTGAACATAATTAACATTCATGAGCCAAATTTGTACACTGAACCACATAAAGATGATTCTGTGGTAACACAGAAGGCAGTAAAAACAGTGTCATTGATGAGACAGATGTTACTTTTCTAATCATTCTAATGGCTCTGTTAGTGTTTATGCTAGTGTGTTGTCCCTGTATATCTAAAATTAGACACAACTTTTAGACACAACTAACTTTCTGCTTTCAACATTTTGTTCAATAGGTGTGTGCAGGGAGGAACCACAGCCATCCCTGGAGCTTTCGGCTGTGGTAAAACTGTGATCTCTCAGTCTCTGTCTAAATACTCCAACAGTGACGTCATCATCTACGTGGGCTGTGGGGAACGTGGTAACGAGATGTCGGAAGTACTTAGAGATTTCCCTGAGGTGAGTAACATCATATCCATTGACCCAACAGCCCATAAAACGTGATTGGTGCTTGGATGATTGACAGTTCTCTTGCCCAATAGCTGACCATGGAGGTTGATGGGAAGGTGGAGAGCATCATGAAGAGAACAGCTCTGGTTGCCAACACGTCCAACATGCCTGTGGCTGCCAGAGAAGCCTCCATCTACACAGGTTTGTTGGAACAGGAACACCAATGCTTAATCTAAAACCTTATTTTTCATATTGATATAGGACAGCTAGTTTGTGCTTTAAAGGGACAATTCACCTCCAAGAAGAAAATGTTTCCATCATTTACTCACCCTCTTGTCATTGTATGATTTTTTTGCTTTTTTGAGGAACACAAAAGAAAATATTTTAAACTATGTTGGCGACCAAACAACGGTGGCATCCATTGACTTTCATGGACACAAACCCACTGGAGACATTTCTCATCATTTGTCGTTTATCTTCCCTCAGGAATCACACTGTCAGAGTATTTCAGAGACATGGGTTACAACGTTAGCATGATGGCTGATTCTACGTCTCGATGGGCAGAAGCTCTCAGGGAGATCTCTGGTCGTCTGGCTGAGATGCCCGCTGGTACGTGTGTCTTTAAGTGAAAACAGCCACATCGTGACTGTTTCGACCACCTTGGCATTTTTGTGTAACCGGTTCGCTTGTATTTACAGATAGCGGTTATCCTGCCTATCTTGGTGCGCGACTGGCCTCGTTCTATGAGCGCGCCGGCCGAGTTAAATGTCTTGGTAACCCAGAGAGAGAGGGCAGTGTCAGCATTGTCGGAGCGTAAGTAAACGTTTTTTCAGCGTTTGTCCTCAGTCATTAAGGGGTTAAAATATCCGCTTCATCTGCCAGGTTTGTTTCGTTTTAATTTCAGAGTGTCGCCCCCTGGTGGAGATTTCTCAGATCCTGTGACGTCTGCCACTCTGGGTATCGTACAAGTAAGTGCTGTGAGAAGAAAGCATACTTGTTCTCCTAGGTAAATTCCAAAATTATCTCTTGAATTCCCTGTCAGGTGTTCTGGGGTCTGGATAAGAAGCTCGCTCAGAGAAAGCACTTCCCCTCAGTGAACTGGCTCATCAGCTACAGTAAGTACACAAGAGCTCTGGATGAATATTACGACAAGCACTTTTCTGAATTCGTGCCACTGCGAACCAAAGCCAAAGAGATCCTGCAGGAGGAGGAGGACCTGGCTGAGATCGTGCAGCTTGTGGGAAAGGTGAGCGCATCAGTTTGTGTGTTTACGTTGCTTCTGCTGTGTCATGTGACCTTTCCGTAGAGTCAGCAGTTTTTAAAACGCTCTTTCGTTTTGTGACATTCTTTTTTTTTTTAGGCCTCATTAGCTGAAACCGATAAGATCACTCTAGAAGTTGCCAAATTGATCAAAGATGATTTTCTGCAGCAAAACGGATACACACCTTACGACAGGTAGCAAACGTATTTGTTTACTCTGTAACACACATATTTATAAGCACATCAGGCTTATAAACCAACTCTATAATGGCTTAAATTTCAGATTCTGTCCATTTTATAAGACGGTGGGCATCTTGTCCAACATGATCGCTTTCTATGACATGGCACGTCATGCCGTGGAGACGACCGCGCAGAGTGACAACAAAATCACCTGGGCCATGATCCGTGAGCACATGGGAGAGATTCTGTACAGGATCAGCTCCATGAAATTTAAGGTACGT
>JAZGTK010003813.1:0-26232 GCA_036877625.1 Ambastaia sidthimunki
GATCTCAGCTTTGCTCTGCGGCGCTATGGTCGACGTGTCCATGAAGTATACAAACAAAGAAAAACACTATATTATAATCAAATATTGTAATCAAAATAGGCCTTAATACACTAATTTACATGATTAAGGATTTGATTCAATGTGAATCCTCACACATTGTACCCTGATTAATGCTGAGACAACACAGTACACAGCAAAAAATTAATTTATGTCCTAGATTTCCTGAAGTAATACTGAAAGTGCATGAGTTTTTATGTACATTTCCATTTAAAATTTACAATAATTTGTTATAAAACATGAAAATGTGTGGTCGTCATATGCAAGTAAAAGTATTTTGTGGTTTTGTGATAATTGTGATAAAATAATTGTGCCTATGATTAGAACATCACAGCACATATAAGAGCAATATCATTACACAATGTTATCCTGTTTTGCACATTACACTGATGTCAGCCATCTAAAAACACAACAAATGTTATTTCACAATGGATTGCATGCAAGTTCAGTCAGAACCATGTCGTGTCATTCCTGTTACATCCACTGTGCTAATCTGCATCAGTTACTTTTCTCTTCTAGCAGTGTCTGCCAGACAATTTGCCTTTTTATGTGATCAGTAAATCTGTCTATTGTAAATCTATCTAACCAATGTAATCTTTATATTTATTATACATGACTGAGGGAATTTAGATTTCTTTTCAGGCTGCACATAATAGGCCTAAATGTAAACAATTGTAAAAACATTAATCATTGCACATTTTTGGTTAAATTCTTATGTTTCCTCTTCTATTCTTTTGAAACACACCAGGGTTTTTATTATTATAATTAAACAGAGTTTAAATAAAAGAGAAGGATAGGATATTCTTTATGGTAAGTGTCATATGCTCCTATTTTTTATCTATTCTTTATCTAAGTCCTGCTGTTTTTGATAGCAAAACATTAACCTCTGAATCAGTTGAGATGTGATCTGCATTGTAAATTAAACTGCTGAATCAAAAGTTAGTTGTGCCACTGTAATCTGTGGGTGATCAGATGGTTTCACTGTAATAAAATAGACCTACTCTTGTAGTTCACTGCTGAATAACTGTGATGTAACTCCCTCTAACAGCTTATTGAAAGAATATACCTGATACTTTTTGTCACATACATCACTCTCCTGTAATAAAAAAAACGGAATAGTAGACTATAATGAAATTGCGTATCTTAAAGAAACAAAATACATAAAAAATATTTTTAAAATGTTTTTGCTTTGTGAATTCTTTCCCATGTTTTACAAAGGCTGTGGTTGAGCTCCTACTGGATCAGTTGTACTGCAGTGCCCTCTAGTGACCTTTTATAATAAATTATGTGATTGGATTTCATCAAAATGACTGGTTGTGTGAAGTTCATTTTCAAAAGGGGTTTTATTTCTGCATGTAAAACTGCATTTTTTATCAGTTACTGTAGATTAAGTAGTCATACTCATTTTTTAAAGGAGAAATGGTTTATAAATTTAGACAGTTAACCAGTTATACAGAATATCTTATTTAGTCACATTTAACTGACAAGTTTGTTGGATAATACTGAATTCATTTAGGATTTTAAAAAAATCAGCATAAAAAAACTAAATTCATAAACCATTAAATGACAATTGGAATCACTCTTTATAAGTGGAAAAGAAAAATTATTTGAAATCCGCTTTAATCAGAAAGCTAAATATTACTGACAAACATACAGTGAAATCTGAAACAAAACCGTAGTATGAGGAAAACCATTAAACAGCACAAATAATACAAACTGACCCCAAATAATGTAATAGAGCTACTTCAAGGAAATAAAAGAAAAAAATGCATTTCTGAAATAACAGTTACAAAGTAAAAATCTAAATTAAAGCAGTACTTTCTGCAAATCTGAGAAAAAGCAAACAAAATCAAAACATTACTTAAAAATTTCTTTGAAAACACACACTTCAATCCTGTAGTTATTTTTGACTCGAGTCAACAAGGAATGTACACCAGTCCCCTCAATGCTATGTTCTGAGTGCATATCTACACAAACACAGCTTGAATTGTCCTGTTGCCAACTGGTCTTCCATTTATCATACAGCAATGTGGCAGATCCTGGGATCACTCTGTATCCATAACAGAAGTCATAAACCTCATTGGTCCCTATCTGTGAAGGTAGATTGAGCAATTAAATACACGTCACTCCATCAAATTGTTGGTCAGGTGATCCATAACAATGACGGCCATTATCATCCGGTCCTGGAGTAAATGCATTATTATGGTCAAAATTAGGCTCAAAGCAATCACCTCCATAACCACAATACATATCAAGCTGCATATTACAATCATCTGGGGGCATCTGAGTATTAGAGAAAGGAGGACCATCATTCTGGTTGTTCTGTCCATGTGGGCTAATCATTGAGTAGTAATAGAGCAGAACCAAAATCCCGCATCTGGGCCAATGTAATGCACTTAAGCATGACTTCTGATCCAAGAAACCTCTGCCTATTCAGAGACTTTGCCAATACAGACTCCTTCTCAGACTGAAAGACCACCAAAGCCTCACCAAGTCCAGCTCCTTTTTCATCACGTAATAAAATAACCCTATCCTCAGAGAGTGCAAATCCATGGAAGAAGTCCATGATCTCCACTTTCCGAACATCAAAGGGCAGATTGCGTACGTAGACACACCTTATCTCTGAGTTAGGAGCCATTCTTTGAGACTGAGGCATGTCAACAGATCGTCTCAACCCTTTGCCAACATCTCTTGCATCAACAGACGACTCCAACATGGCAACCATTTTTTCCTTGGAGATGGGTGACACGTACAAAACCTTGTGCATGAATGTTTTTTTATGATGAGTCAAGCCGGCACAATAATCTGTAAGATTTCTAAACACCACAACAGCCGATTTGGTCCCATTGTTTTTTTGTTGAGTAAAGATAATAATTTCGTTGTCCTTCAATAAAAGTGGATGAAGTAGTGCCCTCAAATCTCTCTTTTCAATGTCATAAGCCAAGTTTTTGAACAAAACACAGTATTCTTCATAGGTGGGGGAACGTAACCGTGACCTGTAGGAAACAGAAGATTGAGATCTTGTACGACCTAAGCATTGTCTATTCTGACTGTCTGGTCTTACAACCCTACATGCTTTCACCCACTCTTCCTCTGAGCATCTCATTACATGTATATATCGTGGCCCCATGTATTGTCTATCCCTCTTCAGACCTTCAATGGCATCCTCCATGGTGATAAATCTTACAATAGCTTGTCCAATAAATGTTCCACGGTGGTTCCTCACAAAAAGAACATTGTCAAGTTGTAACCCTTCAAAAAAATGTCGAACATTTTCTTTTGTGGCAGAGAACGGCATCCCAGTCAGTTTTAGATGCACATCTGGTGAAGGACCTAGTTCCACAGAAGGTCGTTTGACACCCTTTTTGTATATTCCCCTGCCTTTTAACTCCGACCTTCTAGAGCTTTCCTCAAGAACCCGTTGCATTTCCGACTTGCTACTCAGAAGCAAGTTGACAGGAGAGCCCTTAACGCAGCCCCCTGAGCGCGACATGGCTCGTCTTGCATCTTCATCAGATGCAAATGTTATGAAAGCTTCCTCAAGCTCCCCACCAACTATATGGACCCCACCATCAGGGATTCTGAGCCCAGTGAAGAAATTGCGAATATCCTCAGAACCAGCCGAGATTCTGAGCCCTTGTAATCGGATGACCACAGCCATGATGTAGCACACAAAACAGAACCTGCAGACAAAAGGGGTGCATATAATAGCGTTACAGCTGACACAACCGTTGCCTCCACATCCACATGTTGAAAAACAGCTCCCAACTGTAGTTTTCAGACCTAACATAAACAACGAGTTTTCTGGTGAAATCCAAATCTCTCAACATATATCCAGTAACAGCCAGTCTGTAGCTACTAACAATGCCTTCTGGTCCACAGAAAAACAACTTCCACCAAGAAACATACTTTTGAGTTTAACAGGAAAGACTAGTTTTGGAAACAGGAAAGACATGTAAGACTGTCAGACTCCACTCTCTGACAGAAACATGAACAGAGTTAAAAAATACCACTACCACAGCTGGCATCCATATAGCTGTAGTTCATGGAACATTTCTTCAAAAAATCCTGTTAACTATATTTTTAATTAATACCTGCAGTTTACCATTATAAGGACTAAGGATAAGGACTGCAAAAAAAGAACACCAAAAAACAGTTTACGCTGCTTTTAACCAGTTTAACCAGTTAAAATAACCAGATCCACAATATGAGATACAACAGCCAACTTTCAAACTGCATATCATCAACACAAACAATAAAACCACAGCTCTGATTATTTGTCTAAACAAGCTTTCTTAGAGAACACATAGGGTCTTTTTTAAACTTCTAAAGTAAAAATAACACATTTCCATTTTAAGAGTGTTAACTGAATAATAAAATTGAATTCCTATCATCATGCATTATCCACTCTGGACAATAAAATGACCAATAAAAGAATCCCATCTCCAGTGGCAGAACACCTGGGGCAAGAAAAACCTCCTCCAACGTGTTTTTTTTTAACAAATGTATCACCTGAAAAAATTACACGCAAGCATTACCGGTTTTATTTACATTTGTGCTTTTATCCACAGCGACTTGCATTCAAGGAATACATTTTACCAGTGCTTGCGTTCCTTGGAAATCGTACCCACAACCTTTACGTTTCCAATGCAATACACTACTAATTGAGCATACAGGAACAGGTTTTATTTCAAAACGATTTTATCATAAAATCATACTATCTTATTTAAACTTTCGTACTACAAACTCTATGATCCCAATTCAACCTGATAAAGAAACATTCATGCGCATGATCGACATCAGCCGAACCAAATAATCCAGCTGTACGTTATTATTGTACAACTAGAGAAATAGATATATTGTGTTATTAGCGCACAATATAAATCAATTTACTCAAAACAATATAATATATAAAATATTATAATATGACATAAACGAATACAAAACGTAATGACAATTTAAGGTGTCGTCTGTCCGGTATCTTCGGTTGCAAAACTTTGTGAATGTAACAACCAGCAGAACCGTATGACACTAATGCACCTGCGACTCAAGCTACAGCATCTGTCTGGGAGAATACGGAAGCCTAAATGCGCCAGAAAAGACAAGCCGCGAATATCGTTTTATGTCTAATCATTCCAGAATGTCTGCTGAAGGTGAAGACTCGTTTCCAATGAATGCATTCTAACATTTTAAATAGAACATCAAGGGCCGAACTTATACACCAGTTATATAATATACAACTACAAAATTCAATTACAACTATAATATAAAATTTTATTATTGTGTCATTTTATTATTTAGTATTGTGGATGTGGAATAATGTCTAACATTAATCCTTTCAACTTCAAACAAAAAGGAGGTACTTGATGGATAAACATATTTTGTTGGTCCTGGAACAATAATGCTGTAAAAAACAGTACTAACCTAATCCCTACACATATACCAAACACTAACCATAACTAAACCATAACTATTGCCCTAAAATAAGAGGGAAATAGTAGATTGATACCATTTGTATACAATCCCCTAACCCAGTCCTAAACTATAATCTAACATTGACCCTAAACCTAATCCTACAATATATTTGATTGATAGAAATGTAGTTTCAGGAGCAAAAATGTCGATCCAGGGGCACATCTTGGCATATCACCTACCAATAACTGCGCTATAGCTGCTCTGACCTCTTGCTTAGATTTCCAAAGCATAAAGGCCCATCTGGTTCCATGTTGTCCGACTAGACGCATTTGAACAGTTACAGTCCTGGGCTACTTTATAATCCCCTTTTAAACTCATTTATTTCACCATTTATTAAAAACATTACGAAATTAATCGTAATTGTCGTAATTTAAAAAATACCCCCAAATTTTCTCATCGGTCCCTCTGGGCACTGGTGCCTGTCGACCTCTTTCACGGCTGTGGCTCTGAGAGAGAGGAGGAGCCGCAACCGGTGCGTCGCACATCGACTCCACCAGATCATCCTGCTGCCTTGATTGTCTGCTGTTCCGCACCGCCAAACAAAAAGGATGTTGCCTTTTACAACCCGCTTCGCACAGATCAAACATTCCGGAGGATTGGTCAAATTCCGGTCTTGATTTGAACACCGTGGACGGAGCATTTAGCAGAAGCGTTTGGATCTAGCTGCAGGCTATCTAACATCAAGCTGCTGGTTGTGTTTTCGAGAGCAGTTTGTTGACCTGTGTGGATTTGACGTATGTGTGCTGCTGGATGTTTAGGGAAAATCAAGGGAAAGAGGTTGCCGTCGTTGTCCTAGAAGATGGACAGCTTAAACGAGCTGGAGAAGTGTACGAAGTAAGTGTTTTGACGCATAAGTGCGTTTCTTTTTGCACACAAAACGAAAGACAACATGCATAACAAATTTTAACCAGCCATCGCGCTATCTAGTTGGTACTGTAACTGCTAACTCGTTAGCCGTTTACGGTGACCCTGATACATAACTGTAAATAATAAGCCACGGATGAAACTTTTTCGTTTTTCAGAGATTAGACTATTGTAAATTACTAGTTAATGTCAACGAAGAGGTTTGTTTATAAAAAATAAGCGATCAACAACATTTTGACCACAACGACAGTTTACTGTGTAACTAGCCAGCGAGCTCTGAAGAAACTGCATGCAGGGACCGATCAGTAACATTTAATAAATGGAATTGGGAGTTATTTAGATACAGCATGGCATTTTTTCGTTATTCAAATTCGTTGTTCGTTTAAAAACAGAATTAGACATCTTTGTAATGTCAAAGTGGTTTGTATACCCTGGAAACAAGTAAAGAGGCCTCCTTGTAGGCCTCGTGTCCACGGTCTAAATTTTTCATGTGTCCGCGGTTACGTACTGGAGGATCTTTGAGCTGCCATAATTAACCAGACAGTTAGTACCAGAGGGCCGAAAGCCATGCTGTTGAACTACCCGAGCTGTTGACATTGTATTGTTATTGAAATCTACAACAATAACCAAACGGAGACAGTTGTAAGCAAAAAATCCAAACAAATGTAACCCACATGTGACTGTCACGCTCATTTGCTGCAAGCTCACTTCACCAAAACGTGGATCTAAAAACGTTATTGATTTGTGCTTGTTGATAGTGTGGATCTGTTGCACTGGATCTTATGTGGATCTTATTGATAGTATGTCTTTTCCCTTTCAAAAACAAAAGGCAGTTTGTCATGCTGAGGCAGATAAGTAAATTTCCCTCCACTTCTATCTGCTGCAGCAAGTATGTTACAGCTGATCATGTCAGTTCCATTTTTTCTTTTCACACATAACAATACCCGTAACATACAAAATTTTAGGCAGTATTTGTTTCTATTAGTAAATTATCTGAGAATCAATCAGTATTTTTGCATTAGCTGCTTTAAATAGTTTAATTTATAGAATTGAACTTCTGAATTGTTGCAGTGTTATGACTTATGAGGTAAAGTATGCCAAGACACCAAAAACGTAGTTCCCTCATTAACTGAAACATCGTTGCATATCTATTGTTGCATAAACATCCAGTGGGATTTCTTTAGATATCCACATACTAAAAGAGATTGCACCTTTTGATGTTAACTACCATTGGTCATAATATATCTGTTAATATTTACGGACAGACACTTTTTTTAATCAGTAAATGTACAGTGACTAAATGCAGTTGTGTTGTCTTTGTTCACAGGGGTGACGTCACACCAGAAAACGTACTGCTCTGAATTGGTTCAGCTCAGTGTTGCAGCTTTCCCCAAGCTGCTCAGCGTCAGATCTGCCTCAAAATGGATGCTCTGTTGAATCCTGAGCTCAGGTACTTCCTTGGGTGCAGCTGATCATGTCATTATTACATGGAATATGGTGCAACGTACCAATTTAAACTGAAAGTGTTTGTTTAAACACTTTGGAGTGTTGGGAAAGTGGCCTTGCATTAGTGTGACAACATTTCACAAATGTTTTCAGTGTTTTGCTTTGGTCAACCTGGACTAATTGATGGCCAATTTGACATACGCAATATATATCTTTAGCTTCTTATGTCAACAGACAGGATGCAAGAATGTTAATCCATGCTTTACTGCAGTAGTAAACCCGCTTTTCCAATTTTAGGCTAAATTTGTTTTTTTTTTCACCATTAAAGGATTTTAGAGAACCTGACACTTAAATATAAATTTTATGTAGGCTTAAAATGGATTGTAAAACCAATTCCACTATGTGAAGAAAGATGAATGTCTAGGAGATAAAATAACATACTAAAAGTATAATGCTTCAAAACATCTTGTACTTGTGTAGGCTGCATTATTAATTAATAAGTGTATTCTATCCTGAACAATTAATGTAGTAGGCTAAGCGTTTAACAAAGCATGTATGGTAAGAATAGTCAGTTGCAGTTAGTTGTCAGTGGTGACCATAGTTGCATTAAATATGGGCATTTTAAAGTTGTGAAAATACATTAAAGATGTCAACAGATTAGGTCCTGATAGAGAGAACCTTGTTTCTAAAACAGCCATTTAACTTCTGAGGTACATTATATATACTGTTTATTAAACACAAACAATATGAATAAAGTATAAATATTTGCAATGTGACAAATGCGCTATGAGGTGGTGATCATGGAGTATGATTTAAGTCTTTCTTGTGAAAAAGGTTGCTGTATTTTGAGGAGCGATCATCACTCCAGTGCCAAACGTTTCATTCATTTTAAATGTGACTAAACGTTTTGTTGCAAGTTGCTTAAAATGCAGAAAATAACAGACTAAAAGAAAAGGTGTTTATTTGATTTGTTGATCTGTGTGGTTTAATTCGCAAAGCCCAAAACTTGTAGAAAAGAAAGTGTGCAATACCTGCAATCCCATGCTAAATTTCAGGCTCTGGGATATAATGATTAGAAACAAATACAGCTCTTGTAAGGTGTCACAGTGTACTAATTACTATTAATTAAATGTTAAGGTAGAAAACATTGTTTTGTGACAAGGTAAAGTGGGGTCAACTTCAACAATGTGCCAGGACAGGGTCGGGGCAGCAGGGGCAGAAGGTTTGTTCTTTAGGTTGGTATGCCATGAGAGTACTATTATACGTACCGTGGATGGTGTACCGCTGTTCTTTGGTTCAGTTTTAAATATTATTACACCCCTAGTGCTACTTGGATGTGGGTTAAATAGAAATTATTATATTATTAATAATGTATAGAAACAATTAGGGTCATGGTAGATTAAAATATTGCCTATGAATTTGACAGATATGAATGGTGAGGTTTGTTTAAACGAAATCATGAAAAGTTCCTCCCATTTACTACTACTACTATTGTGGGGTGACTATTATTAATAGGAGCGAGAATAAGAGTCTCAGAGGAACATGTAACCCAGTTGGTTGACAGCTTCATTTGAGTTTGAGTGTGTTTGAATCGTGTATAATATGAGGCTGCTTCACCAACAGGAAGGAAAAGTGAGTTGTATTACATTTTTTAACTAGCAGTCCTTGGACTTGTGTAGTAAAAAGTAATTACTTTTTTATAACTCTAATGCTATTTTCACCACAGATTTTAAGTTTCTGTCTGTTTCACATTATAAATTGACTTGACTAATGTTCTGATTTCTTTTTCCTGGTGTTCCTTTTTCTGTCCTCAGGGAAGATGTAAAAGATTGTTCGGTAGGTTTGATGTTCAGATATTTCACAGTTTTTGCTTTAATTAAATAGATAACAATTAGATATTAAACAAATGTGGAAATTACTAATGAAAGTTCTTCACTTTTTACATTACTAGATCAAGGTTGAAAGCCTCCCGAAGCAAGTCATATTCAAAGGTCTTGCACCTAGGGTTGTATTGACAAACCATCTCCTGCCCAAAGGAACAAAGGCAAAAGTAAACCTTGAGGAACAGGGGCGACAGAAGGTCTCCTTCAGCTTCACGCAGACTAAGAAACCACGTCAGAACGTATTTCTGGCCCCACCAAGCCCTGAGAAAAGTGAACGTTCGTCTCCACTGCAAGCTGGGACCGTGCCCACTTCAGATCTAGCAGGACATGGTAATGAAATCAAGAATGAGGATGAAAATTCTGTTCTTGCCACAGCAGTGGGGGAGTCCCAGATAACCCACCCCCCAGTATCCCTCTCACTCATATCAAAACCTGATCTTGGGAAGGTGCATTTTAAGAAGCAGATTATCAGCGTTACTGTTGTTGAGGATAACTCCATTGTCAGCACTGCCCCAGGTGAGATTTTAGAGTCAGTAGTCCCATCAGAGTCAAACCAAATTAGATCTTCAGTCAAGGTTGAAACTGAAATCTCATTGCAGCAGTCTCACAAGAACTCTGTCATTGATAGTTCCTCTGAAAAAGTTGTCAAAGAGGAAAACCCTCAGGAGAAATTAGATTCATGCCATAAGGCTTCTGTTATTTCCCATATTGGGAAGGGAGATGCAGATTCTTCCATCATTTCTGAGCATGAGGAAAACAGAAAATCCCAGGCCCGATCAGATAGCACGTTTCCAGGTTCAGAGTCTGACGGGGATTCAATCCAAACATCTTCTAGTCAAAAGTCTAGTGACTGCAAAAATGTAATAAAAGCTGAATGCCAGAGTAACGAAGCGAAAAGACCATCTAATTCCAAAACAGAGGAGTTTGAAAAATCAAGGTCTGATAGAAGGGAAGATGAAAAAGGGTTGAGTCGTTTAAAGTCCGAGCGTGACTCCAGGCACATGTCTTCAAGATCATCACGTTCTGAAAGAGACAGAAGAAGGACCAAAAGTCGGTCACGGTCTAGATCCCGTGGCTGTCGAACTAGTTCTTATTCCAGGTCTGAGAGATCAAGGGGTGAGAGACAGTCAAGGTCAGATAGGTCACATTACCATGACTCTGAGAGAAGATTTCATCGAAGTTCTCCTCATCGTGAAAGGAGAAACTCACGTTCTCGTGGTGATGTCAGGTCTCGTGACAGCTCTGACTCAGAGGAGGACCACAGACGGACAAGGACTCGAGGTAGTGACTCAAACCGATCATTCACTTACTCTAGCTCACAGAAAGAATCAAAATCGTCCACTCATTCCAGATCCCACAGGGACTCCAAACCCACAGATTGTTCTCGATCATCAGAGTCAGACAAAAGAACCCAGCATTCAAAATCAGAACGATCGAATGGAAAAACTGGTGACTCTGAAACCAATAAAAAGAGCTCTCCTGAATCAGAGAGTGTTCGCAGGAAATCTAGTGCCCAGTCAAAATCTGAGGTTAATGCTAAAACCTCAAATTCCAACCCAGCTACCTCATCACAAACATCTGAGAAGAAGGTTCAGAAAAACAGTGGCAGTTCTGATTCTGATGAAGAGCATAGAAGAAAATCTCAGTCACAAGGGTCAGACAAGCCCTCTGGATCTGTTAGTTCGTCCTCTAAAAAAGCTGATTCTGCAGATCACAAGACATCAAGTAATGTTACTGGAACAGACAGACAATCAACAGATATATTAAGTAATAATTCAAAGCATTCACAATTAGTTTTTGGTCAGGTTGTTACTCAGAGGGAATGCAAAGTTTATGTTGAGCCTCTGCATGTTATTTATACTCAGCCTAAATCTGAATGCAATTCTCAACAAATCCATGAAATTACACACAAAACAACTCTGCATACTCTACAACAAATTGAGCATCAACATTCGAACAAAGTCCTTAGTAGCTTGGAAAATTGCACAGATGTCTCTGAGAGACAAAAGGAAATTGACATGTTAAAGGAATCAGATTCTAGTAGTCTCAAAGTTAAAAGTTCCATTGAGATCGACAAAGCAGAAATAAAAGATGAGACTCCAGACCATACTGAAACTCTGACAGAAAAACAGACTGAGCTAGTTCTTCTGGTCCACACTCCAGGCCAGGATCCAGTAGGATCACTGGCAGACCCTCTTTCTGTGAAAGAATCTCCACATGGAGGATGCTTGAAGTTAAACACTAAATTGACTGGCTCATCGCTGATCATTAGTCTGCCTGTCACACCAAGTGCTAAATCTTGTGAAAAAAAATCTGAGCATCTTAGTCTGAAGCCTGAGCAACCTAATAGTGGAAATGTGAAGAATGATGGTAGTGCTAAAAAATCAAGATGGGACATTGTAGGCCAAGACACTTTAGAATCTCAAAGCTCTAAGAATATAATGAATCCAGAAATGGTAACCCCTGTGAAAAACGTCATTTCAGTAAAGAAAATTGAGTTCAGTAGTGATAATAACCCTGATGAATCTGAACAACATTCTTATCAATCTGTGGATGGACTAAAAGAAGATGTGACTTTTCTATCTGACCTTTGCACCCAGCATACTTATAGTGGACATGTTGTTGTCAATCCGCTTGTAAATCAGACTTTTGAAATTCCTCAATCAAAAAGTTCCCACTTCAATCTTTATGCTAGTACTGAAGAAGTTAATGTAGACAAACCTAAGTGTGAAACACAAGACCCTGATTCTTTAAACCACGATTCTAAATGCCACAGTGAGGACAGTGAGAGTGAAGATTCTGATTCAGATGATGGACAGGTCTCCTTGAAAAGACTGCATTCTGTGGTGGTTGTGCCAAAAAATTCATCCATTGCTCTTGAGACTAAAGATTTGACTGATCCATCTTTTGGGGCTGCCCAGCAGAGACCACCTGATATAATTCACGCTGTTAATAGGGAATTTGGTTATGGTTTTAACTGTCAGGCAAAGCTTGATGAATCATCAACTTCAAATTTTCAGGCCAGTAACCAAACTTCCATGCTAAGTGCAGATGATAACTATCAGTATAATTTTGTAAGTGTGTCCTATCAATCACAGAGCAACATGGTTGACAGCACCAGCCATCCAGAAGCCTCCAATCCTCATGTGGACAAGAATTGGTGTGCCCAAGAAAAACATGGCTGTGCCCAGATGAACCAAATATCTGTTCAGAAGTCTTGTAGGCAACTAGAATCAGGCCACCATCAGTACCATGATCAACCAGATAGCTGGAATGGTAGAAAGGGAGAAAAACAGCAGTATGTCAACTCTGATTTAGACTTCTCTAATGGGAAGGGCTGTAGCTTAGCCTGGGATTTCAACCAGTCTGAACAGCCCAGCAGCACATTTCAGCAACCGGACAGCAGTCATGGCAATGGTCGCCTTCCTGAGCCAGAAGTTCCTCAGATAGAGGGAGTTTATAGACAAGGTCCATGGGCTCAGTCTGCTCTCTTTAAAACCAGCAAGTCAGTCAACATACATGTGCCTTCTCAGTATCATGATTTAGTTACCCAGATTCATCCAGATTCTCTGACCAATGACCATGATGAGGACTGTGTTGGAAGCGTAGTGAGGATTAAGCAAGGATCTGTCCTGTCTCATGATCATCCAGGGTCTTCCCCGTTTGTTCAAGCTCCTGAGATAAGTAGCAATTGCAGCTTCACATCAGAAGGTCAAAACATTTCCGAAGCTCTTAGAGAAGACAACCAAAAGCCTCATAGAGGAAGGGGCCCACCCAAAAAGAGACATCAGGAATTTGAATCAGAATCAGATAATGAGGCTGAAGCCGGACAGACAAGTAGAAGGGAATGTTTTTCAAAAGACAAAAAGGAATCATTCGACCAAACTCAGGAGGTACATCGCCCACTGCTCTGTTTAAAAAACTTCCAGGATCCAGCTGTGTGGAGGGAGAAAGCAAAACAGAAAAAAATGCCACCTTACTTTGACCTCATTGAGGAGAATGTGTATCTGACAGAACGGTTAGTATATATTTTGCCCTGTTAGAGCAAATATATTATAGGCTATATATTATAGTAATTGTATTGATAATATTGGTATTATAGTAAAAAAAACTTTTTTAGAAGATAATATCTGTATGTTAGGGTTAGTTACAAGTTTTGAAATGTTATACAATAGTATTCTTTTCTGTTCCAATTATTTGAACTTCAAAAAATCTTTAAATGAAGTGAAACTTGAACGTTTTTGCAATGCATAGTAAGTGTTGTTTGCTTTCTTATTAAGAACCATTACAGATGGACACAGTCTATAATTCCGGGTCGTTTTATATTTCAAGCCATCTTAGTTTATTTGAAATACACCTATAATATACTAGTGCCCCTAAAATCAGTATTATATAGTATAGCTTTACATTTCGTAATTTGGATGGTAATATGTGACTGCAAAAGTGAGGGGAAAGTATAATTGTGATTGGCTGAAATAATCACAATCAGGCTGTTATATAACAGTTGTGACAGGCCTAATCTTTTTGAAAAATAATTTCATTTGTTTCTAAAAAATATTTACTTTAAGATTGTTCGTAGTTTCCTGTTTTGCAGAGCAATGAAAGTCTGATCTCTGTCTTAACAGCAAGAAAAATAAGTCTCATCGCGACATCAAGAGAATGCAGTGTGAGTGTGCCATGCTTTCGAGAGAAGAGCGAGCCCGGGGAATTATGGCATGTGGAGAGGACTGTCTTAATCGCCTGCTGATGATCGAGTGGTATATACTCTGTTACCACATTATAGTATTTGGTTCATGGAAATAGCTATAGGTTTATGGCTATAATTAATATATAATGTTTATGTTAGTTGCTAGTCTTATGTTACTGGGATTGTTGAGACTGGAATCTTCAATTTAACATAAGCATTAAGAATACACAGGAAAGATTGTTTTTTCTATTTCTTCTCTTAAGCTCTTCCCGATGTTTAAATGGAGCATACTGCTCCAATCGGCGCTTCCAAATGAAACAGCATGCAGACTATGAAGTCATTTTGACAGAGAGCAAAGGCTGGGGTTTACGAGCAGCCAAAGACCTACAATCGTAAGTTCTATTTCCAACCCACTTGTCAGATCTAATACCTTTTTTGTCCCCTTTATGCGAGTAACTTGCGAGTTTTGCCTTTTGTTCAGGAACACCTTTGTTTTAGAGTACTGCGGTGAAGTTTTGGACCACCGGGAATTTAAGGCACGAGTGAAGGAATATGCTCGGAACAAGAACATTCACTATTATTTCATGGCTTTGAAAAACAATGAGGTAAGCCATTGTCTTCAGTGCAAGGACTGAGAATTGAACGCATCATCAGCAGTTCCTTTAGTACACAGATAAACATACACGTCTCCATTACATCTGCAGATCATTGATGCCACACTAAAAGGAAACTGCTCCCGTTTCATGAATCACAGCTGTGAACCCAACTGTGAAACTCAGAAAGTAAGTCAAATGCTGTGCACATTTAACTGTCTGTCTGCATTACCTGCATTGAGTCTGCTAATAGAGCTACATCTGATGTGTTTGAAGCGCTGAAACCCAATTCAGTACTATACACTACTGAATTGTTATATATCCTCAGCATACACAACTGAATTGTTATATGTCCTCAGCATGAGGTTGTTCTAAAACCCCTTGTGTGCTAATTTAGTATTCACAATGAGTGTAAATGAGTTTGTTTGGATGTAGAGGAAATCAGTTGTAGTATTTTTTTTTACCTAGTAATTTGCTCCAAGCCATTCAGTTACATTCATACATTTAGCATGTACTTTTATTCAAAGCTGCTTACGCAGCAAGTATGCATTCTATCAGTTTGTAAAATTGAATTTGAGCTTTTAGCCCTGACCTTGGCATTGCTAATGCCCACTCTACAAGTTGAGCCACAGGAAGGATGTAAAATTGTTGTTTTTTTATGTCTAACCCATTGCACTCTTTGCAGTGGACTGTGAATGGTCAGCTCAGAGTTGGCTTCTTCACCACCAAAGCTGTGACGGCTGGGACTGAGCTCACCTTTGATTATCAGTTCCAGAGATATGGGTAAGGGAGTCACAAAATGGCACTGCTTTCCATAAAATAAAACTTGATAGAAATGCACTTTTATTGCAAGATCACATCTTCCTTACTTCGTCCACCAGTAAAGAGGCTCAGAAGTGTTACTGTGGTGCTCCCAGCTGTCGAGGGTTAATCGGTGGGGAGACCCGAGTCAGCATTCGAGCAGCAGGTGGAAAGAAACAGAGAGAACGCTCACGAAAGAAGGATACTGATAGTGGCCTTATCACGGTAAGAGAGGGTGTTAAATAATGTTCTTCATCCAGCTATTGGACATAAATGGCGACTGTTGTCCATAGCAATCCTGAATAACTGACCACTCATCCAGGAAACGTATGTTTCCTGTAAAGCTATGATTGTGTTCTACTTCATGTGAAGCTAACAAAATCATTTCAACCTGAATTGATACTTTCTATCCTTTTTGATGTATAATAAGTGCAATATTGTACCGTCAACTAATCACAATCCACCTAAAGGTGGATCAGAATGCTGGCATGATCATTATATTTACAGTGTCAGTAATTTTAATTGAAGAACATTTGTGTTTAAGCAAAAAATATGTGCTAAACTAGATACAAGTAACACACAGCCTGTCACATTTTCAAACTGTTGTAGCAGTGTTATTTTTTAACCAACAGTACCAACTGAATGATTGCGCATTTTAAACTGGGACAGCTTTGTTCTTGCTGCAGGTTAATTGCTTTGAGACTTGCAGGGTCTGTTCTAGTCCACAAATAACACTGCTAATATTCTGCATGCATTCAGGCTAATTTCAGTTTATGATTTATGGCTGCGCTAAGAAAGCGGACAAAATGTGGAAAGATTGTTCAGAACTTGGGTTGCCTGTCATTAGAAGTCAGCTTTTATCAGTAGAGAATGGGCTATCCTGTCTTAAAGTTGGTGGTTAAATGTATTTATGTTCTGCAGTTGGATGAGGAACTGGAGGCCCTACAGGAGAATGGAGAAGGTTTATGTGGAGAGAAAGATGTGGTCTCACTCTGCAGACTCATGGTACGAGTGGAGACAATGGAACAGCGACTCATCTGCCTTAAACTCATCAAGGTAGTAAGCAACACAGTAGTGCACAGTATTTTAGTGCTGGAGGATATTTGCTTATATCAGTCAAGTTTCAAGCTTTTCTAATTGCTGAAAACCAGTCTAACTGAATTTTTTGCATGCCTGTACAGAATACCCAGAATCCTTTGTGCCTAAAGCAGTTTTTGGATCACCACGGCCTCTCGCTATTGTGGATATTTATGGTCGAACTTTCTGAGGCTAAAACCAACTCTGTGAACAACATTAAACTGCAGCTGGAGGTACAAAAAATCAGCACACATGCTCAAACACAGGTTTTTGAATCATTTTATGTGCATCACCAAGCAAAATGTTGTGCTTCTAGCTGTTTTTATTAATACTGTAAGACCATTTTCTTTTCTTCCTATTTACCACCAGTATTTACCACCAGTGTGTCCCATAGAATGGTGTTTAATTTTAATCAATCATTAAATAATCATTGACCATAAAACTCGTTTGACATTTACATTTAAGCCTACACTTTGTATGTCTTTACTTGTTTTGAGATCTTGGTCTTTATGGGTTTAATAAACTGTTTATAGCTAGTCTAAAGCAGAATGTGTTCAGGGTAGTGTTCAGAGGGGTTCAGTTTTGTTCTATAACTTTAATGGCAAGCAAAATTATTCAGTGTTATTTCTATTTTTTTTTTCCAGGAAACCTTAGGCAAACTCCTAATTCCAAGTGGCCTGATATTTTGATAAATGTAGCTTAATTATACTAGAGCTTATGATAAAAGTTTAGTTTCGTTTAAAACTCCGATAGCTAAGTCTGTAGATGTTAAGCTAGTACATTTACAACCTTGCTTTTTGTGTCATTCTCAGATAATGAAGGCACTGGCAGTGTTACCCATCTCAACTAAAAACATGCTGGAGGAGAGCCGTGTGTTGCAGTTTATTCAGCGCTGGGCTCAGAGCCGGCCACTCGGGCAACCTGCAGAACAGGATGGCTACTCCAGTGAGAGCACCTCACGTGCCCAAACACCACTCAACACTCCTGATGGTCCACCAGCCAAGCCAGCCACTGAGCTGGACGGTGACACTCCCAAGCCAGCAGTCTACCGTAGGTTGAAGATCATCAATGAGAACAGTCTAGACAGTGCACTCTCAGATGCTAGTAAAGCTTCAGATGGCAAAGAGGAGGAAGATGAAGAGGAGGATGAGATGGAGGATGAGGCCTCGCAGTTGGAAGCCACAGTTGAAATGTCAGTGAAGGCAGAAAGTATTGATGAAGCTCCTGCTGAGGGTGAAGTTCTGGTTGAGCCTGAGTTGAAACAGGAAACCCTTGAGGCTGTGGAGATTACACTGTCAAGGCCGGAGGATATGGGCAGTGAGGAAGAGATGCTCAAAGCGCAAGAACCCGAAGAGAACCAACTGTGTAAGCCTGAAGACCAATTGTCTCCTGAGGGTGAACAAAAGTTGGTGAATGAGATCAAGATTGAGGAGCCATCTATGAATTCAGAAGTTCAGACAGAACTGACAACAGCAGAAGATCCACCTGTAGTCATGGATGTCACAGCTGTGGGGGATGCTAGTAATGAAAATTTAGTTGCTGATGTGGAAACTTCCACTCCCACCACTGAGGAACAGGTAGAGTATATATCTTCTGAACACTGCAGCTCAGAGGGCAACACTGTGGAGAGTTGCAGCACTGTGGAGACCACACCCACACAACCACCAGAAGTCACAGATAGCATATCCTCTGAAGCCACAGCTGTTGCCAAAGAAAGCACACCCACAGAATCTCCATTTGTCTCTGTGGAGACCACTCCACCTGGTTCCACTGCAGAATCTTCAGCAAATGTATCATTAGACCCCATGGTAGCCGCTGGTTCTGCCGACACTTTAGCTCTGGAGGCTGTGGTTGTTCCGGTAGAGGGCACTGCAGTAGGAACACCCTCACAGGATGAGGAGGAAGGTGTCTCTGATGTAGAGAGTGAGCACAGTCAGGAGCCACAAGTGCGGGCTTCTGACATCAGTGACATGGCTGCCCGTCTGCTTGACATCTGGAAAGACTTGAAGGCAAGACTAGATTTTCAAATAGGGAAGCATCCATAGCCTTTATTAGAGAAGTTATTTATTATTATACTTATTTATTACTTATTTGTTAATTTTGTAGCAATTTTTTTTTGGTATTTGCTTTTTGCATAAATGTTACATAAATTAAATGTAATTTAGTAAACTCTTATGTTAATAACATTTACAGGAGACTGTTGTTGATTTTTGAAGAATCATATAAGTAATGTTGTCTGTGCACCCCCTTTAAAAAGTTGGTACTTGCCTACTTAGATTCTGTTGATTTGTAAGTGAATGTGCTGTTTTTCTCCTTCCAGGAGGTTTACAGGATACCAAAAAAGAGCCAGGTTGAAAAAGAGTCAAATGGTACGTCAAGAACGTATTTTCAGCTACCACCAGTTTCATTATTGGGTTCACTAGCTCTTATCTGTCCCATCTTGTTTTATCTATAAAACAGATCGCAGTCGTGATCGGGAAGCATTGAGGACCCCTCGCACACCCTCGAGCAGTCGAGAGAGAGAGCGTGAGAGAGAGAAGGAGCGAGATCGAGAACGGGAGAAAGACTGGGATCGGGACTGGGAGCGGGACCGTGAGCGAGATGGGGAAAGGTCGACGCTTCGCAGTGCTGATAGAAAAAGACGACGAGGCTCCACCTCCCCTCTGCCTCCCTCAGCCTATGAAAGGGGCAAACGCAGAAATGATGACCGGTAAGATCTTAATAACTCATGCATCATTAAACTGTCATTAACTGGTAGCATCTGTAGCTCCAGCAGAAAGGTTTGGGTTCAATTCCCAGGGAACACATACTGAATTGTGTACCTTAAATGCATTGTAAGTCACTTTGGAAAAAAGTGTCATAAGTTTGTTCCTTTTGCTATTTTATTTTCTGTAGTTATGAACAGGCCAACAGTAGCAAGAAGAAACTGCACAGCAAAGAGTCTCGTAACAAGCTGTCCACAGAGGAACGGCGAAAGCTCTTTGAGCAGGAAGTGGCTCAACGTGAGGCCCAGAAACAACAACAACAGCAGCAGCAACTGCAGACACTGGCGTTCAACCAAATGGCCTATGCCTCCAGCCCAAGCTTCATGACCTACCCGCCTGGATATCCTATTCAAACCTATGTAGATCCTACCAATCCCAATGCTGGCAAAGTTCTCCTCCCCACACCTGCTGTGGAGCCTCTCTGTGTTACCTCAGCTGCTGGCGCTGCAGCTGTTACCTTTCAACAGACGCCTGCTGAGCCAGTCATATCAGATCTCGGTCTAGCCTCACCCTCTTCCACCACGCGGGCTGGATCTGCTTCCAGCTTGGCACACATCCCCACCTCTTTGGAGCTTTCGTCTGGCACACCAACTCAGCAGTTTGTCCAGCCTACTGTGCCAGCACAAGACCCGAGCGTGGCTGTCCTGTCTGTGCCTGCGCAAACAGCCAACCCACAGGTACAGAGTCACCAGGGCTACACCACACTCTGGGACCCCAACACACAGCAGGCGGTAACAGTGCAGACACAACCCACCCAACAGTATTCCACCACGGCACAGCCTCAGACCGCCATCTACTATCAGGGTCAACCCTGCCAGACCATCTACAGCATTCCTGCAGGATACCCACAGACCAGCACTCCTGTAATACAGGTGGGACACCCACACTTTGCTAAATTCTTTGGTGGCTGACCCGATGTTTTAAGATGTTTTGCCAGCTGTTAAACTTTGCTTATGTCTGTGGGTGTGTACAGACATACACAGAGCCAGCCGCCAGCTACCTGCATGGACAGCCGGTGTACCCGGGTCATCAGCAGGGCGTGGTTGTGCAGCAGGGAGGCACCGTCACCACAATCGTCACGTCTCAGACTGTTCAGCAGGTATGTAACTTATGCCTTTCTCCAGAAGGGGGTGTTGTTACACTCTGTCCCTCACTTCTTTTTACACACATTGTCTTTTTCTTCTTTAGGCTTAGATGTAATTTAGAATCTCAAACTGTATACATGATGCATAATAAGCATAGTTAATAACAGAATAAACATTTATTTCCTTATTTCCGGTTAATTTGGGGCCTTCATGTAATTTGACTGAAAAAAGACCATGTGGGCTTGTTGTTATTTCACATTTAAGTGAACTGGACCAAAAGAGAACTAGCTCGTGCTTTCTTGGTTCTTTGGCTCTAAATCACTGCAGCAGTGTTCTGGAGCCATTGTTATGCTAATCGGCGTGTCTTGTTTTCTGTCCTCCGTAGGCTAGAATTAAGCATTGACTGCATAGAAACACTGTTAACTGTCAACATATCAACACAAAATAATTTGGATAAGATGACCTTATTTGAGGTTTCACAGGCATTGTTGTTGAACACTGCTATATCACAAAGTCCTGGAGAGCATGATTAGTCTTTTATAGAGAATAGGAACCAGTTCCAGTAACTTCAGCATGCTGACTAACTTCATCATCTACAGGAAATGATCGTACCCAACAGCATCATTGACCTGCCGCCCCCCTCCCCACCCAAACCTAAAACCATTATCCTGCCGCCCAGCTGGAAGGTGGCACGTGACCCGGAGGGCAAAATCTATTATTACCACATCGTTACCAGGTAAGATCAGCCTTTATTAAACAAACAGTCTGTACATCATTAAAACAGAGAAACAAATTATATTTTAAAGAATATTTGTGCTGTTTATTGTCAATACATTATTATGAAACTGACCAACCTCAAACCATAAAAGAATATAAAGGTAGCATTTAAGCAATCCTTATTACTAAAGTTCTTTATTACAAGCCTTTTTAAGCAATACAATCACTTTATGTATGACTAACAGATAGGAGTTGGGAACAAATACAAAGAAATTTATGAGTTTGGGAAAGCCAGAGGGTGTGTAAATGATGACATGATCTTGATTTTAAAGGTAAACTATTCCTTTAAGCCAGCAGAGCCAGAGCACTTCTTCCATTGTGATATTATATCCTGTCGTGAGAGTCTGAAGTTTGTGCTCTTTGTCAGGCAAACACAGTGGGATCCTCCCAACTGGGATGGGACTACAGAGGAGGTTAATGTGGAACATGAGGCTGAGATGGACCTTGGGACGCCCACGTACGATGAAAACCCTTCAAAGGTATTTACCAATTCTTGATACTTGATGGGGACATCATGGATCTAACTTAATCTTTTACCATAATGGTCTGATGTGCTATGTAGACATATTGTTTATGTGTATATGTGACATAACTTCAACACACAACTCCCATATAAAGATCCACCCAGAACATATCAAACCTAAGCTGCAAAAACGGGATATTCAGAGAGTAACTGTGTTGATATTAGATCCATTAGTACGTTAATGTTAATATATATGTGCAGCTCAACTGACATTATAGTTGTATCTGGAAGGAAAAATATGCTAGGTTCAGAAGCATGGGGTTATTTTTTCATGATCATTGACACCATGTCATTAAGATTATTGAAAAAATAAACCAAAATAAAACCTTCTTGGAAAAAAAGTTTATGAAAAAAGTCTTGAAGGTGCCACAAACATACTTCTACTAGAGTTCACTTTAGTGCACACATGTAGAGTGTAAAACTGGCCCCGACCCTCTGAATAATTGAAGATGTTGCTCCAAGCATCCAGGATGGAATGGTTCACAGCTGGGGCTCATCCACATAGAGAAAAGCTATTTGGAGTTAGGCGGAGAATGCTTAGATCACTTGGATTTGCATCAATTTAGACATCTAAGACAAATCATCTGGCACAAAAAAGACCAGGGTAAACGGAAGACAAAAGCAAGTTACAGTAAACATTTTTTAAAAACATGTAATCTCACAGGCCATAACCATCCTTGTCCTGTTGTTCAGAGTATCTCTTCCCGTCACCCACTCCCTTTTTCTTTTTTCCTTCCCTCTTTCTTTCCCCGTCTTTTGCTGGTGTTTTCGCTGGCTCTCTTTGATGCTAATGAAACCCAGCTGTTGAAACTGCATTCATTTATGTGTGGTTTTTGTTTTGAAGTTGAACTGTGCAAAATCTCTTTTGTCTTCTCAGAAATCTCTTTCTTTTCCTCTTTCTTTAAATTTCATGTCTTAACTAGAAAGCCTTTAATCGATGTTATAGGACGGTTTTATTGTCTGTATTTTAGCATGTGTTCTAATGTGAACTATTTTGGCCTTCCTTTTTGCTTGCTGGGGTAGCGAGTGATGACACTTTTGCTGTTAATTCAGTGCAATTTGTCTTGTTCATATCTAAGAGCACCCTGCGGTGTTTAAATGTAAATTTCCTGAATATTTGAAAAATAATGCTAAAACTGTGTCTGGGCCAGACACACAATGTTTGCATGTGTTGGTTTATCTGTATTTATCAGTGTTTGACCCGTTTCCATAGTTCTCCACGAAGACAGCCGAGGCGGACACATCCAGTGAGCTGGCCAAAAAAAGCAAGGAAGTCTTCCGCAAAGAGGTAAATTTGAGGTTCTTTCTGGGTTTTTACTAAATGATCACAGCAGTAACTCGTGTGCTCCTAGTTTGTCTGACCTTTCCATTTGATCCTTTATCTGTTCAGATGTCACAGTTTATTGTGCAATGCCTTAATCCATACCGCAAGCCAGACTGTAAGATGGGTCGCATCAGTAACACAGATGACTTCAAACATCTTGCTAGGAAGGTAACATACTTGCTTTGCATAAAATGTATTTGTTTTTTTTGCTTTCTGTAAATTCCCTTTTTAATACATAACCACTACATTGGCAGACAGAAGAACTGGTTCAGTCTTTAGTGTAATGACTTTTCATTACTTGTTTGTTTTTGGCCGTAGTGTTTTCAAAACATGTGAAATTAATAATAGTTGCATTTAAAAATGCTTTTTGAAACGTGTTTATTCTGCTTCATTGTGCTCAGTCCAGCTGTTTTGGAACACAACACCATGTGACTTGAACACCTTAAAATACCTGACAGGGGTCAGGGGAACCCAAAACTAGACTTATTATTTCTGAATATCTAAACTGAATTTTAAGCAACCCACGCACTGGTACATTTTGAAAATATGTTAACACATCCCTAATTTGGACAAATATTTTTTTTCTATTATAAATACAGTTTAGTCAATAATTTCACATTCTTTTTATTATACTGTCATTCAAGCTTCAATTTTGTTTTTATGTTCTTGTGGTAAGTTTACTTTTTTAACGTTGTATTTGTGTTGCATGTGTGTGCACCTGCATGTGTACAGCTGACTCATGGGGTGATGAACAAGGAACTGAAATCTTGCAAGAACCCTGAAGATCTTGAATGCAATGAGAACGTCAAACACAAGACCAAGGAATACATCAAAAAATACATGCAAAAGTTTGGTCCGGTGTACCGGCCCAAGGAGGACACAGAGCTGGACTAACTAGCCCAAAGAAAACCCAGGAACCTCCTGGCAGCTCTTTCCAACTGAACACCACTAGCTCTAAGCAGCTGGGCTTAACAGGAACATCATGCAGGATGCCATCAAAGCAAGTCCTGTTGTTTGTTTCACTGTCTTTTTAACCTTGTCCTAAATAAATGCTGCCCTGAGGGCGAGGGGCGACATTAGCCTGGGCCGTCCTGTACAGGGGCGGTTTTACGCTGAGATGCGTGTAGGCAAACAGGTAATGTCTGCGGTAGGACATGCAGAGGACACACACGAAGGGTGCTACACAGACTTTCACAGAATTCATGATATTTTGTCTTCTTATAAACTCCGACTCCAAATAATCTATAAGGCATAGCATTTGGTATCATCACGTTGGGGAGGAGGATCATCTGTTCTCTGCATTACACGGGCAAAAAAAATCGTGGACCATTGAAACACTTTCCATCTTTCCATCACTCTGTTATTGTAGATTTTACTAAGTGCTTTTGGTAGCTTGCCTGCTGTGCTGAAGGTCCAGCTCCTTGCAGATATTAGTCTGATGCAGCAGGCGGAACTTTTGGCTTGGCAGTGAAGACAGATGCTAAGAATTGTGGGGCATAAGTGAGCCAATTGTTTTTGCAAACCTTAGTTCATTTACTCATCTACGTGCATTACTGGTTGTCTTCTGTGCTGACTCACTGGTCGTGGGTCGTCCTTTTCAGCGTTGTTTTATTGGTTTTTAGATAGTTACATTGAAGTGTGCAGGTCTGTGATTTAACCCCATTTGCTCCGGTCTTGTTTCTCCTCTTGACCGGGGGAAGGTTATGTAGCAATGATATTTTAATCAAGGTCTTTCACACTGTTTTTACATTAACATTTTTATTGGTGTTGCAAAGGCAAATGTGAAGCCTTCCAGGCAATTTGTAGTTTATTTTTGTGGGCCTTGTGTACGGATCGTTCAGTGTAAAGGCTCTGGTCATTAATTGACTTACCCCACGTAGATAACATGCATTAAATCTGTGTTCCAAAACATGTAATATATTGCTTTATATGTGAATATATTAAGAGCTAGTTTTTGAGATCATTAGCTGAGACTTTGTAAAAAGACTGTGGGGGTCCACAATTTCTCATGTAAATATGTGTATTTAATCTGAACCGGAATGGGATTAGAAGGATGTTAATAGATCCGAGTCCTCCGTCCTGTCAGTTTGGCTCCGGTGTTTCTACATCAAAGCAGAATTCCCTGCTCTCCCACTGCTCTGTATGTTGGGTTTTAACAGGGTTGTCATTAACTTTTTCCTTTGCTTTCTCTGTTGAAAGACTTTGGATTTTTTTATGGACAAATAGGAGTCTCATCCCACTCCAATGTAAGTACTGTGCAAGCACATTGTCATACTGAGTGTAAAAACATTTTAAGATGAAATAAACTGTTTTTTAAAGATAAGTCTTGTTTTGTTGTCTTAAGGTTCTGGTAAGAAAACATGCACTGTCCATGCACCAATATTCATTAGTTAAAAGCTCTAGTGTTTATGACCTGGAGTCTCCTTAAGATTGGTTAACTGCCTAACAATGCTTTTTTTCCCGGCCCATGCAGCCTGGATGATGTCATCCAAGGCAAATCTCACATACGTTAATAAATTGGGCACAATGAAACTAAGAACATGCACAAAGAAATTTTCAGATTTCACTTGAAGGCTTGAAACCCTTTTTGAACTTCCTGCTTTCAAAGAGCCTACAGAGAGACTGCAGCCACTGCAGCTGAGATCTGGTTCCAGTAAAGGACAGAATAAACATGCTGCACTGTTTTCATTAGAGGCTCTTCCAGGGCTCAGACTGTGCCTACATGGTGCCCTAATAGTCATCTCAGCACAGCTCCATTCACCTCCCCTCTGTGTGGAGCAGAGCTCCCAGAGCCAGGGCATTCCTTCAGGCCGCTCCAGACCGCAGTTAAGCGGCTCCGTCTGGAGTCCGTGATGGCACGCAGAGCTGCCCAAGT